>JACJUY010001719.1:0-31022 GCA_014220935.1 Platorchestia sp. MABIK | reverse complement strand
CGCGGATAAGCACAACTTCGAATTTACTCCACAATCTGCATCTCGTGCCATTTCACGAAACATCGCCTACAACATCTTCTACCACGAACATCGCCAGCCGACGCGACTCCTTACCATCACCACCCTCTTCACATCACCACCACGACGCTGCTGAGGGTCTACAACTTCGAATTATCAGATACCTCTTTCTATTTCCTTCATCAAAATGTACTTCTTGTATATGGAATCTTAATCATCTAGGATATAATTCATTTCTATAGATCGACTGCGGGATCTTAATTAATGTTTATCACTATCGTGGGCTTTTCACTTATTAATAATTAACTGCTGTTCTTACACGTCTGTTCGTAACATGTTTGTACGCTAACGTAGGAGACGCGCCCTCGGCCACTTAAGCCGGGTGGGCAACGGGCAGTCTTAGGCAGGGGTTCGTGAGCGGCAGTCGACAAGACACGCTCAATAACTTAGACATTGAAGAGAAACGATACAA
Source organism: Platorchestia sp. MABIK (assembly GCA_014220935.1). Taxonomy (NCBI): domain Eukaryota; kingdom Metazoa; phylum Arthropoda; class Malacostraca; order Amphipoda; family Talitridae; genus Platorchestia; species Platorchestia sp. MABIK. The sequence continues at coordinate 30,532 of JACJUY010001719.1, read as the reverse complement.
AATCATATATACTTATTGGTGTCTTCCCCTGCAGTTCATCGCCTCTTTGGCGATGAACCCGCTTCGCTTTAAACTACTGTAAAAGTGACAATCGACTCTAAATTACCTAGAGATTCATCATACTATAAAATTAATTGTGATTATGGTTCATAAAGCCACCAGCCTCCTCGCGCATACTTCATCAGCGCCAAACTGGATCCCGCAGATAAATTAACATATTTACTATGTGCCTAACCAGCTTCTCTCTCCGCAGCATGGTGATATGATAGAGGTCTGCGATAATAACGAATCATTAAAATCTTTCGTGTCTTAAATTTCCTATGTAAGTTAGGAAGAGATGATGAAGAGATGACGATGATAATGATGATGATAAAATAATGATAAAATGCACATTGATAATAGCCTTCAACTCTGACCTCACGCTTACCGAAGAACAGAGATAATCGATTAATTATGACGACCGTTATTGAAAATTGATTTACCATGAATATTATTTGCCCAAAATGCTGGGCTGGTGGCAGCTCAAATCATACTTTATCATGATTAATAAAGAGTAAAAATTATATGAATGTGGCGAATAGAAATGTCACGACAGTTAAATAAAGAAAAAGGACATCCATTACGATGACAGCAGCGGTGGAAAACACGAACAAAACAAGCGAAACGAAATAAAATTATATTACCTATCAAGACGAAATAAATGTTTCGTTACATACGAGTAGTAATTCATTGCTAATAATTCATTACTATAATAATCGTAATTCATTACTAATAAAACACTAGTCTCTCTTTCATAAATCAATATGAAAACAGCTAAGCTGAACACCACAGAGAAATTTTATCTTTTACGCAATTGTCAAACGTGATCGGGAAGGCCTATGAGTGTAACTCCTAGTGAGTAGTGATGCCAACTGGCTGTGAGTAAAATTTATTTAAGCGAAATGTAATGGACCTTGAGGTTTTATTTTTACGCAAAAAATAGAAATAGCAACATTTTTATGTTTATGTACGCATACATAAATATACAAACACACATAAATATGCACGTATGCATGCATACGCATTTACACGCAAATACTTATTCGTACATATGCATCCATATACGAATTGAAAATGAATATATGGATAAATAGTAAATAAAAATAAAGCTCAACCGTTTCTGCTACATCGAAAAAAATAGTCGAGCTCAATGTAATCGTATGAAATTGTCTGAAGAAAATATAAGAAAAAGGGAAAAAAAGTCTTCGAAAAGCGTACAAATGAACTAAGTTTTAGTTTTCTAACGGAAATTTAAGGGGAAATCAAGTTACAGTCTAGTAACAACAACAAAAACCATTTCGGATTTCACATCCTCTTGGTTTTCTCTTCAACATTAGACGTCGTACATGGCATGGAGTAGCAAATATGTACAGAATTTTTGCACATAGAAGTAGATGGAACAGTGGCCTAGTTTGCTAATTTTATTTACTGAAATTTAGAATTATTTCTGATTTGAAGTTCAGTGCTAACATCCCGCAGAGAAAGAAAGAATAATGAAGAAACGCATATTTCCCCCTTCGAGGAGTACAGGAGTACAAACCAAACTAGGAGTACAATAGCATTGTCAGGGGTTAATTGTGTCAATGAGAGACACCAAAGAAATATATTATCTGGGATATTTCATGCTTAGTAAGATGATTGAAAACTCATAAACACTACAAGAAAAAGAATGCCTTGGAAGTCCTCCACTATAAGTGAACAAAATGAAAGAAGAAAAGACACGAATACGCTGTATCCGAACTCGACTGAAACACCGTCGTAAATGATTTCAAAGTAATGAGACAACTTTATTCAAAAATAATTTATAAGAAATTTAGCACAACACACGCATCTAGGAACATACAGACTGATATACACTCAAAAATGAATTTCCAAACATTGTTCATGCACGGATGGTATATATAAATACAGAAAATAGAAAATAATAGTGAAAATTAAAACGAATTTCGTCTTGCCACGTTGAGCTGACGGCTGTGTTGCTCATTGTGGTCGACAGAAATAATCAAGATAAATATTTGAGGGTTTTAGGTAGGGTAAAGAAGAGATAATTCCTCATTGTCTAACAGAAATTTAAGGAAAATCAAGTTGCCGTTTGAGAGCAACAAAAAAAATACTTTAGGCTTCTCATCCTCTCGGAATTCTTTTTAACAACATTTTGGTGCATGCGTCAAGAGACACGGAAGAAAGCTAAAGGGAAAGAACGATGGATACAAAAAGAATGGGAAATTGCATCCTACGTTAGAAATTTAACTAAAAGGTCTCGATGCATACTCGTAGAATTCCCTGAATTCGATAACTGAACTGTGGGCACGTTTTTTCCAGCCTTTGGAGTCGTTTTTTTTCTTTATCATATCTCTTATAACGAAATTGTACCTTTCATTTTTGATAAATTTCTTCTTTACTCTGTTGCCTTGAAGAGTTTTCAAATAGCTTATTTCACACTCCATGTTAAATTTTCAAATCCAAAGATCGTCTTTTTGTTTTCCTAGGATTGCTCAAGTAGCTGAAAGCTCGACATGTTAAGGCAGCCTTTACGACACTACACATTGAAAGCTATCACGAACATAGGACCGACCACTGTAACATATTTCTCACCTCAGCGACACCCAAAAAGTCAGACGGTTGGGCGCAGCGTCAGCACAACTCCCCTGATGTAATGCCAACATATGATGATGGATGTTCCTATAAGACTTAGATGGAGGCAGGGTTACAGAGTCGGAGTCGACAGTCGCATGTTTTAAGTTGGAGTCGAAGCTGGTTCTCCGAATCTGGTGGAGTCGGAGTCGCTCATTCGGATGTGGTGTAATATAGGTTGGATCTCTATTTGTTAGTATTCTCGATTTTAGTTTTCCTAAAATATGTTGGCAATTATTTACACCTAAAAGTATATGAAACAAAGTTAAAATGCTTTTCAAAAAGCTAAAAAATATGCAATGCTTTCATAGATGATTTTGTTCTAAGTTTTAAACAGCGTATTTATACCTATTACTCCTTAACCATCCATGTAATGCTGGGATTTGACTCACCAAACTCCCGACACTGACCTCAACTTTGATTCCAATACAACAGAAAATTGCCAACGACTACAACCAGTAAATACGGAAACCGACTCCGATATTTTCGTGTTTACTCTTTCTCCTATTTGCATTCAACCATTGCCCAACTCAGTAGCGCAGCCAAGGGGGGCCATGAAGGCCAAACCCTTCACCCTCACCAAATAAAAATGTTGAGCTGGGGGCCAGTTTCAGTCGACGTTTTAAGTAAAGGAATAAACAAGATTGTTGAAAGTAAATGTCTGCAACCGAAATTATTTGAGCCAACATTATTTCAGGCCCCCTCCCGCTCCCCCTTCCCCCAATTCTATTTTTTGGGGATCCCACTGAGAAATACTGAGCCATTGGCCCAATGTTTCATGTACTTTAAATTCATTCCTGTGTTTTAATGGGAAATTTTACAAACAGGTCGATGGACTGGGTATGGGCTTGCCACTCGATCCTACCTTCGCAAATATTTCTATGTGCCACCATGAGACCAAATGGCTGGCTGAGTGCCCCCCTCAATTTCGTCCTATATTCGCTCCCTGTTGTCTGTGAATGCTAAGGAATTTTGGCAAACGCTAATTTCTCTTAGGAATGTTTTATTCTTTCTTTTGCGAGGAATTTGAAGTCGATAGGTGCATTATTTCAAAAGTTACAAGTGAATGAAGTTAATGAACTTTTGTGTTTTGACGGCTCGCAAGTCGGGAAGGTATCTCATGAAATTTCTGTACTTTCCACAAAACCGTTTCTGTACCGTCTCGGCTGCGGCCTGCCGGTCTAAAATAGTGCAAGCAAAAAAAAGTTCCCAGAGCCAGAGAGGAGAAAGGGTTCTCGTTCGAGGCTCAAAAACGAATCAAGAAATAAAAACTGATCTTTTAAGCCTGTATTTCAAGGCTGAATAATCTTATTGATCTGTAATCGAATACTTGTTAATTATATACTTTCAGATAATTCTGGTCGTCAAATTTTACAGAAATGTTCTACAATGAAAAGAAGATTACATCTAATTTTATGAACCGCTGGTATTGGCGCTACTCCTCCCCAGTTTGTTTGCTACCTACAGTTATTATTGAGACGTGGAATAGTGTGCCATTTTGGCATGAATACTTTTTTGTCATTTGGTGAGTTTTCATACTCTGGGGAAGTTTATTCCACGGAATGACACCTAATCTTGACTCTTACCTGATACCGATGACTAACAGAGCACATTTTTTTCGTGTCTCATTCAGTAGCTATAACAATGCAACTCTTCAAATATTATCTTCCATCGAATAACTAATGACGATGACTTTCATTTCTAGACATTTCATAGAGACGATTTGCTGCATCACTCTTACCTTCTCAACTTCTTGAGTATAGTCCGTTTTTCTGCATAGTCCTTCGCGTCCTTCGATTTTATATTAACTTTTCTGGAATAGCGATAACTTTGACTGTTATTTCAAGACATTAAAAAAAACAATCTGTTAAATCATATTTAACATCTCAACTTCATGGGCACACTCCGTTTTTCTAGATAGTTCTTCTTGCGCTCCCATCATGTATTAACTTTTGTGGATTAGCGAATAACTACGATTTCCATTTCAAGACATTCCAAAAAGACGATCTGTTGATTCAGATTTCATGTCACAAATTCCGTTTTTCTGGATAGTTCTTCACGCGCTTTGACCATATATTCTTTATAAACTTTTATAGAATAGCGAATAACTGACTTTCATTGTGAAAAATTTTATATAGACGATCTGTGGAACCTCTTTGACGTTTCAACTTCCTTGGTACACTTCGATTTTCGACATAGTTCTACACGCGACAAATCAAATCTGAAGTGCAGTGGCCCAGCAACAAGCGTCCGGAATACGCCACTTTCACCGGCTTGCTATGCCGCACCTCTACGTAGCGGGCTCCTTCATGCGCCTCGATCTCTCTGGTCGTTTTAGCACTTTTTCACCGTCGATATTTGGTTTATTTGTAGCGCTGATTTCCTTCGTAGCGCTGACTTCCTTTGGAGCGCTGACTTATTTTGTAGCGCTGACTTGCTTTGTAGTGGTGACTTGCTTCGTAGCGCTGACTTGCTTTGTAACACTGACTAACTTTGTAGCGGTGACTTGCTTTGTAGCGGTGACTTGCTTTGTAGCGCTGACTTGCTTTGTAGCGGTGACTTGCTTTGTGGCGGTGACTTGCTTTGTAACGCTGACTTGCTTTGTAGCGGTGACTTGCTTTGTGGCGGTGACTTGCTTTGTAGCGCTGACTTGCTTTGTAGCGATGACTTGCTTTGTAGCGGTGACTTGCTTTATAACGCTGACTTGCTTTGTAGCGGTGACTTGCTTTGTGGCGGTGACTTGCTTTGTAACGCTGACTTGCTTTGTAATGCTGACTTGCTTTATTATTAGTCATTCAATCCCTGGTGTTATCGCGCATTGACTACTGCAGCCTAGTATGGGGAGACTTACCACAATACCTTCAAAGGGATTTACAAAAGTGCATGAACTTCGCAGCCGAGGTGGTAAGCAACGGTAATTTCAAAAGAAGTGTTCACGTAACCCCTCTCCTTGATAAAATCGGCTGGATTCCTATTCAAGAAAGGCTCCTCATGCAGAGGGCCCAATACGTATTCTCCTCGCTATATCTTCCTCAGAGCAATGCTGAGATAGTGCGTTTTCATCCACCCACTGTAACCAACCTAAAGCAGAACAGAAACATTACTGTCTTAGTCAACTATCGTTCACCTCATATAGGGCAGAAGGCTCTGTCAATATCAGGCTCCTTAATGAGGAGCCCTTAATGAGGAGCCTTAATGAGGAGAACTTCCCCTGAGTATTAAAATCCCTCAAAGACTGAGAGAATTTAAAGCCACAATAACTCGTCATCTTGTGTCTCAACAATAATTCTTAGTTACAGAACATACTGAATAAGTATTGACGAGTCTCATTTGCTCGGTATCTCCATTGCTGAATAATCTCCCTTGATCATTGTTTTATAATTCAAGACGTTACATAACAGTTTTGAAGGATGAGTAGGTATTATGATTTGATCGCCTATACGCTGGGATTTGTAAACATGCTTACTTGTATATGTGTGTACGTACATGGGTGTATGTGCGCATATGGGTGTGCAAATGTGCTCATACACCTGTGTGCACTGGACTAGCAACTAGCATATAAACTATAAATACCGCCCTTTTTTCACTCCCAACTTCTAACACTACTCAACACGTCATTTCATTTTATTATTGTAAAACAATCCAAAGCTGATATGTCATGTAAATGTTAAATGTCATGTTTTCAACCCACAAAGTTCAGTATCTTTATTGCTTTCATGAATTAACAAGCTCTATTCAACCTAAAGAAACCAGGCACAGGATACATTTTATGTCTTTCCTCTCCTTTTTTGTGCAAGCATCAAACTAGACCGTCAATGTACCTCTGTATGTTTATCAATTGCAGACATTCTGCGCCATATTTCTAAGATAATGTGATTTTTTTTTCTAAAATGAAACTTTTTTGGACATTCATGTTTTCTTTCTTATTCGCGTCCAAAAATGTTCTTGTTAGGCTAGTGTAGTGCAAATTACCAAATCATCTCTTACGCTCTAGAGTATATAATGACAACCGTTGATCTCATATATTTCTGCAATTATGTTGTACTTGGGAACCGTTGTAGAACAATCGTTTTCATGTTTCTGACTCAGGTAGACTGTTTTGTGCCACTATTATTAGTATGGAAATATCATAAAGTTCCTACCGTGATAAAAGATATTTTCTCCGAATCCCTCGATTGGAATGCTAGTTTATACTGACTAGTTTACACTGATATTTGCGCACATGCTCACTCGTGTATTTGTGTACGTGTACACGCTATTTGTGCGTGTATGGGTGTATATGCCACTACGTAATTCATCATTTCACTTCATTAATGTACAACATTTATAAAAAAGCATATAAATATATTTGTTGCGCGATCACCCACATGTGATAAATAAGACGCTTATCAACCAACGATCTTTTCGAAACAATATTTATATAAACATCGTTACAATATTTAATTTGAAATTGTAAGCAGCAACACATACTGAAAAAGTTGTTTCGAACCTCGTTTGCTCATTACCCTATATTTCAGTACATCGCACAACATTTTTGTAGAACACATGCTTCTTTTGATTGCCTCGATGCATAGATATGTTTTTGTGTGTGCTCGTGTTAGGTGTATGTATGTGCGTAGGTATGTAAGTGTATGTATTTGTGTATATATTTACATGTATATATGCACATATATGTGTACTAAGCTGGCAACTAGAATTTTAACTGGAGATACCGGTCTTTTTTTCTGTTCACTCTCAACTTGTAACATTATCTAACTCACCATCTCTTTATTATTGTAAAGCACTCACGTAAATAACTATAAATTTGTTGTGTGACCATCCATTTACATCTAAATAAAATGCTTATCAACTAATGACCGTTGTGTTAAAAAAATTTTATTAGAACTATAAAACTTGTAATTTTCGTGGTCCTCATGCTTATTATAATGATTCTTCCGTGTGTGAGATTCGAAAATAACATTTACATTACAGCAAACTCAAATTCCACCGCTCAGCCACCATTATAATGATCGTTCCTCGCTGTTAGCTCTTTGATCTTATTAGTAAGTCATTCATTTCCGATGACGTATTTTTCAGTATATTTCTGATGTTACTCTGTCATTAATATTTTCTGTTGTCATCAATTTATGATAATTATAGGGTAAATAATTACAAGGGATTAAATAAACAGGCTTCCAAATTAGTAATTTAATATTAAAATGATGACTTGAATTAATTACGTCTTCTGATTCAAAATAGTTAACACAATCGATGTACAGGAATTTATTTGTAATAAGCTCATATCGAGGTGAGGCCTCGTTACTGAATCAGTCAGCAAAACAGATTATATAATACTTAATGTGAAATTACGCCGCACACATCCTAGGTAGAGAATAATGCTTCGTACACTGAAGGCGAATTCCAACTAACCTATACGTGAAATAACAAGACATGAATGATAATAGTGGATACATGTAGAATAGATACTCATCTGTACTCAAATTCCAGATTGGCGATTAACTAATTAAGTCATTATGTGACTTCAATGAATATAACTGCCTGCGCCATCGCTTGCCGGAAGGCAGCGAGGTGAAACACGACCTCAACTTCTCGCGGCTCAGTAGGTAATGTCCCCCAGCTTCCCAGAAGAGGCTTGCCTCGACGTCTCTGTTATGTCTGAGAAAAAAACGTGTTCTCGTTTACAATCCTTCAGGTTAATAATTTACCGGAAATAGCAAGTGTCGTCAGAAAATCAGATTAGATTGAGTTTGCATATTAATTAACAAGTTATTTATATAGAATAGACGGGACTCTAAGTGTCTACGGAAAAAGTTGAATTATATGAAGAGAGATGGAAGTGTCTAGCACTACAGCTTTCTTCAAGCGCTGGCGGCATGACTCTCCCAGAGTAGGTACAAGGGTGGGTTAGCTTTCAAACGATGATTCTCGGTTGACGGTTTGACGGTTGACGGTTTGATGCGATGTTCTGGGCGATGTTCGTAGAACCGAGCACATGTTGTTCGTATCGACGAGAATATCTTTTGTGATGGCGGATCTTTTGCGAAGGTGATCGTTGGCCAAACGAACCCTTCTTCGTAACGTTTATTTAAACACGACGTAGGGTAGCTGAAGCGTAAACCTCGACATCATATATATGATTTTTTTTTCATGCTTCCTTGAAATGACATTTTTGAACATCTGCCGAAACAAGCAATTCTAATATTATTTCATGGAGTGAATAAATTCAAAGCTTTATGTCATGTAAACTGTCAAAGTGTTTTCACCCCGCAATGAAAATGCATCGTCAATGAAATAGTGTTTTCTCTTATAATTAAAATTACATGTATCATCAAATGTAGATTAAGCGACATTAGAAGTACATTGCTCTGAAAAATTCATTTTCGACTATTGACATGTGTATTTCAATACTCATGTGTGTGTATCATCTAAGTGTTTTTAGTTATAGATACTTTAAAAACAAATCATGTACTACCTTTTTGTGCCATCTTTATTGAAAAAAAAATGTTTTTTTTTGTAGCGGTGACTTGCTTTTGTGCAAAATCTGTCTTCATTGTAGCATTTTTCCAAACGTATAAAATTTTCCGATGAAGAATAAAGCGAATTCATTTTAGAATGTTATAAAGGCCTTAGTCACTTTGAACAAATACAGCATTCTCCACCACCTCATCATCTGCCTTTGATTATACCTGCCTCCTTCTGTAGTGAGCATAGCTGTTACTGGCAGTGAAGTCCGACCTTTAAACGCGGTGGAAGAGCAGAGCTGCGGCACTACCGGTCCGTAAGGGTGATCATTGCAGAGGTTCAGGGACTCTGTGATGGCTGAGGTAGCTTAACCATTCATGGTTTTAGCTCACTGGAGCCCGAGCCCTAGTTCTTGACAACTTCTTTACCACATTGTAGTACTTCGCGAATCAGGAGGGAGACCCTTGAGGGTGGTGTCTTCGTCATCAAGTTCTACATAACGGAATTCGTCGGCGGTTCATCACTACTCTTCCTCTTTTATTTATAAAGTTTTTACGAAGCTTTGTAGCGGTGACTTGTTTTGTAGCGCTAACTTGCTTTGTAGCACTGACTTGCTTTGTATCACTGACTTGCTTTGTAGCGCTGACTTGCTTTGTAGCGCTGACTTGCTTTGTAGCACTGACTTGCTTTGTTGCACTGACTTGCTTTGTAGCGCTGACTTGCTTTGTAGCGCTGACCTGCTTTGTAGCGCTGACTGGCTTTGTATCACTGACTTGCTTTCTAGCGCTGACTTGCTTTGTAGCGCTGACTTGCTTTGTACTGTAATGCTGACTTGCAAGCGCATTTGAGCGAATGGCTGACTATACTCTGTAAATTTTTACAGCCAACATTAATGATGCTGCATGAACGTGCACCCAGTTTGCTTTGGATATTATTTATGTTTCATAAATGATAAAAAAGAAAGTATATTTAATTCAAAGCACCCTAACGTTTTGTACATATATTTTTCAAATGACTTATAACTAACACCAGGACGTCATGACGGTTACCCCAGGTCAAGCCAGTGCCCATTTCAGACGCCTGGGTAGAGCAGGGAATTGTGGCTGAGTTCTTCCTTTTCCCAAGAAAAGAAAGAAAAACCCTTTATTTCCAAAATAGATGTTACAAAAAATTTATCTTTGGTTTTTAAAATATCTTAAAGTCAGGATTCTTATATGCTTCACACACATCACACATGAGTATCGTAATACCCTAGTCACTAGTCGAAATAAAATGATTGAGGGCAATGTATTCTTAATGTCCAACGGGCACAATCAGCGGGCTGCACTGCCGAGAGAAAGCTAGCTATTAAAAAATAACGTTTCCCTTTATTAGCAAATTCCAAGTATTGATAGGCCAAAAGGTTCGGCAACGAAGCGAATAAGCAACTAACACATATATCATTGTCTTTATACTGTACTGTATACTTTATTATTCGACAATCTCGCGTTATGCAGCTGTTTGAGTTGCACAAAAATCTAACTGAGTACATTTGAAAAATGAGGCCATAGGCTGCCTTGTATTTCAATCAACATATTCAAGTTCACAGATATACTTTTGATGCGACCATGGTAATAAATCTGAGCAATGATTTTGAGTTATGACTGATGTAAAGAACAAATTGTTCCAGTTCTTTAAATAGGTTTTTTAATGAACTCTTGCTTCTAGGCATGTAATTTTTAGACATCTAATTACCATTAGAAAGTAATTGAATGGGGTGAGTTGTGATCAAGAATAATGTGGGTGCGAGTGAAATGAAGGGGTAGAGTCATGGGTATTTGTGAGCGCATACGGACCGGGATCGGAGAGTAGTGGGGAGGAGAGAGAGGAGTTTTGGGAGAAGTTGTCCGAGTGTGTTGCAAGAGTGGGGAATGATTGTAGAGTTGTGGTGATGGGGGACCTGAATGCGAGAGTGGGTGATGAGGAGGTGGATGGTGTTGTTGGTAGGTATGGGGTAGCTGGGGTGAAAGAGAGTGGTGAATACTTGGTGGAGTTGTGTGTAGAAAGTGAGCTAGTGATTGGGAATAGCATGTTTAAGTAAAAAAGCATAAACAAGTATACATATGTGAGGACGAATGGAGGTGTGATAGTGGAGAGAGCATTGATGGATTATATTTTGATTAGCTGGGGAGTGATAGGTAGTTTGCTCGATGTGCATGTGTTCCGTGGTGAGTTGCGTGGGATATCTGATCATTACTTGGTCGAAGGAAAGTTGAGAGTAATTGAAGTGTGGGGAGGTGTAAAAAGGAGGAGTGGAAGGGAGGTGTTAAATGTGAGCAAGTGGCATGATTCTGAGCGTGAGTGTGAGTATCAGGAGAAGATGAAAGAATAGAATGGGAGGGTGAAGGTAAGTGAGGTTTGTGGAGTGGAAGGGGAATGGAAGGTGTTTAAAGATGCGGTGAAAAAATGTGCCAGGGAAGTGTGTGGGGTAAGAAAGGTTGGAGGGGGGATTAGAAAGGGGAGTGAATGGTGGAACGGAGAAATAGGAACGGCTGTGAGAAGAAAGCGGGGGGCGTTCGAAAGGTGGCTGCAAAGGGGCAGCCAGCAAAATTTCGAAGAGTATAAGGAGAGGAATAAAGAAGTACAAAGAATGGTAAGGAGAGCAAAGAGCTAGGGCATCGGATGAGGAGTGGGGGAGGAAGTTGGGAGGGGACTTCATGGAGAGAAGGAAGGTTTTCTGGAAGGAAGTGAAGAGAATTAGGAAAGGACAGGTGGAGAGCGAGGCAAGAGTGAAGGATGCAAATGGTAGGCTGCTAGTGGAGGGGTTATGATGTGAGAAAAGATGGGAGGGGTATTTGAGGAACTGCTGAACGTGAAGGATGATAGGGTTGCGAGAGTGGTAGCTGTTGGAAGTGATGTTAGAATGACTGTCCCAGGTAGCAAGAAATGATTAGGCCAATATAGGGTTGATAATTATCTATTGAACTGATATTGGAATCTTGGATTACAACAATAGGCAAGGCAATTTCGAAAAAATATATACTAATTTATGATATCAACTTGTTATTGGGACAATGTAGTAAATGGTTTTATTTCTAATATTGAACTCACAGTGTATATATATATATACATATGTATATATATATATATGATATTCATATAAGTGGAAACTATCTCATAATAATGGAAAATCTCGCAATTTAAAAAAATTTGTAAAAATATAAATTGTTATTGCCCAAACATTGGGTTGATATCGTACGCCAATGATACGGAGTAATTTGTGTGAAATTTTCCAATTAAGTTAATGAGTAGTTATTTCAGTCATTAATGAGTGCAGATATATTTGACAAATATCAAGAAATGTGAATACGTTACAATAATTTGTATATTCAGAATTACTGTAATCACAGGTTCACAGTTCTTGTATTTTCAGCCGTCCAATGAGTTTCGAAGGTCTGGTTTTTTCAAAAAAATTTGCTAAAATCGTTTTTTCATATGTTACTATAGCAATAATAGTCTATACATTGAACAATTACGCATACTAGAAGGGATCAAACTGCATGCACAGGTTGCCCGACCACTGGTACGTGCAACACAAAATTTGGACTTCCACTCTACGATGCCAAAGAGGTTTGTAATCATGGAATCATGGATTTTAGATAAATTTTGAATGCAGTTTAATTCATAGTTTTGTAGGTGTGTAGGTATGTACATCAGATAACATAGTTATCAGAATTATATATATTTCACTTCTTCGAACACTTCTGAATATTGATGTGATATTAGAAATTAATTATTGAGCCAAAGTGTTGTTCAAGGAAACACCTCCAAATCAAGTCAATAGTGACACAGTAATTAGCTGATACTCGCAGTGGCACAGTGGTTAAGGGCATTGCCCTTGCATGTAGGAGTCGAGGGTTCGTATCCCGGCGTTGGCGCGGCGATTTTCCCCGTTGGGTATAAAGGAAAGCTTAAGCACAATACCCCACTCAACCCAGGTGTCGGAAATGGGTACCGGCTTTACGGAGAAACCGTCATGGTGTCCTATATATAGTGTTAGTTATAAGGCATTTTAAAAACCAACGCTCAAGATCAAATGTATCAGGCTTGATTGGAAAATAAAGCATCCTAAGATGCCGATGTTTGTTTTTGTTTTTTTACTGGGCTAAAAATAAATTTTTATTGGGACAATAGATTCTACCAATATCAACTTGATATCAGAAAATGAGTATTGGGCCAATATTTTTCTCAGGAACACCTTGTTGTGCCTTACCTTAGTCAATTTTAATCTATTTGTGCTCAGTAATTGTAATATATCTCAAAGTAAATTTTATTAATAAAAAGTTGCAACTTCTTCTCTGCGTATCACCGAAAAGTAATGGAGACGAACGGACCTCATTGGTTGAAGCAGCAAGACCTGGTCTTAAAACCTCGATTTCAAGTCCATAGTGACACAATTAGTAGCTGATATTGGGTTAGTGAAAATATCATTATCGGGACAAAATGTTTTACCAAATCAACCTGATATCAGGAATTGAGTATTAAACCAATGTTATTGTAGGGAATACCTCAATATCAAGTCAATATTGACACAATAGTTAGTTGATATTGGGTTGATGATAAAATTGTTATTGGGCCAATATATTTTTCCAAGATCAACCGAATTTTCCAAAATAAGGTATTTCCCCAAAGTTCATTTTGAAAATCCAGTCAATATTGAAACTGCATGTTGGCTCAATATTAGGTCAATAAATTTGGCTACCTGGGGTGTTTGGTGAAGTGAACAGAAGTCGACTAAGAAGTGTAGAAGTGAAAGGTGCGTTGGATGTGATGAAAAATGGGAAAGCACCAGGTATGGTTGATTGCACGGTTGAATGTCTAAAGAAAGGAGGAAATGTGGTTGTAGTATGGTTGGTACGTTTATCTAAAGTGTGTTTTGAGGCTAGTAAAGTGCCAGTTGATTGAAGTAGCGCGTGTGTAGTTCCGTTGTATAAGGGAAAAGGTGACAGGTATGAGTGCAGTAATTCTAGAGATATGAGTCTACTGAGTGTCGTTGGGAAGCTGTATGGAAGAGTTTTAATTGAAAGAGTGAGAGTGATGATGGACCGTGTGCTGACTGAAGAACAATGTGGTTTTAGATGTGGCAGAGGTTGTGTGGATCAAATGTTTGCTGTGAGGCAGGTAAATGAGAAATACTTAGCAAAAGGAAAAGATGTATATTGGGCATTTATGGATCTAGAGAAGGCGTATGACAGAGTGGGCCGTGAGGCTCTATTGCTTGTAAGCTTGTATGGAGTGGTTGGGAGACTGTTGAATGCGATCAAGAGTTTCTACATTGATAACAGAGCGTGTGTGAGAGTAGGGAATGAGGTGAGTGAGTGATTCCCAGTTGTGACAGGTGTAAGACAGGGATGTGTGATGTCGCCGTGGTTGTTTAATTTGTTCATGGATGGTGTGGTGAGAGAAGTGAATGCCAGAGTGTTGGGAAAAGGTGCGCAGTTAGTGAGACAAAATGGTATGGATTGGGAAGTGTGTCAGCTGTTGTTTGCAGATGATACAGCGCTTAATTGTGGCTGATTCAAAGGAAAAACTGGGGAGACTGGTTGCAGAGTTTGGTAGAGTGTGCGAATGGCGTAAATTGTAGGGAAATGTAAATAAAAGTAAGGTGATGAGATATTAAAGAGATTGAGTGTTTGGAACCTTGGATGTGAGGATGAATGGTGAAGTGTTAGAAGAGGTAGAGCATTTTAGGTACCTCGGGTCGGACGTGGCTGTTAAAGATGGTATGGAAGTAGAAGTGAGGCATCGAGTGAGTGAAGGCTGTGAGACATTGGGTGCAATGAATAAAGTTTTTGAATGCAGGAGTTTGAGTATGAATGCTAAGAAAGGACTGTGTGAAAGCTTGATAGTACCAGTTTTGTTGTATGGAGTAGAGTTCTGAGGTTTGAGAGTAGCTGAGGGGAGGAAGTTGGATGTGTTTGAGATGAAGTGTTTGAGGAGCATGTTTGGAGTAACAAGAAGAGATAGGATCAGGAATGAGCTGTGTGGTATTAGAGCGCGAGGTAGACCACGGATGAGTTGGACGGATGGGGTGAAACGTGCTTTGCGTGAGTATCTGACGATTTGTATCTGACTGTGAACGTGGCGAGAGGGATGACTGCGGACAGAAATGAGTGGGGGCAGGTCATAAGAAGGTAATTTTATTTATGACGCTGTTCTGGAAGCCTGCCCGTGTGTGATGGAGTTGACCTGTGTTATGTACCTAGGTACAAACTGTGAAATTCCACCACCTAAAGAGTGAACGGCAGAACGTAGACCTTACGCCCGATCGGTTAGTAAAAATTCAACGACGATAGCAAGCTCAGCAAGCCATTGCGCATAGGGAAGGCGACAAAGAAAAAATGCACAACACTCTTCGACCGTTGAGCGCTGCCAACGGCCTCAACGAATCTACTGAAGCTGCAGCAGTCACTGCGGATATTTAAGCATACGTTGACAGTTAGGTAGAATCATTATAGTACGAGAATTCCTCGTGTAAAGGTTTGTTAGTGCCACCTTTTGACTTGTTAATTTAAAACTCAGCCGGCACTCTGAGAGAGAGTCTATGTAATCCCCGTGTAACTTCATATCGACATATCCAATTTAACGTAATTACTAGACCTTTATTTGTCTACATCGCTGCGTACTCCAAGTTAAGTTCTTTGAGATTGTCCATTATTTTATCATCCTTAACATTTGCTAGTTTCATCCAACCCTTGTCATATGTGTGTTCACTCTTCGTTAAAACAGTAAATGTATGGCCGTACTAAGATATGTATTTAATACAGCCTGCTGAAATAAATCGTAAGTTTGAAGGTCAACCTTGAAACGACTGATGAAGTAGGACGAACAGTATAATTGCATTGAAAAGAAAAGAAGACTACGACAATTGGTGGCAGCTGAGTGAGATTAAAGTCAATTTTAGAACTATAATTTAATCTCGCCGTGCTCACGCTTCGTAAGAGATAGCTTTTCCACGCTACCAAAAATAAAATAAAAACTAAACGTAAATGGCCAAACTCAAACTAATTGTTCATTAAAAAAATTTATCTCATTCATCATTGTGCCCATTCCTTTGATTTGTATTGATTTATATGTGTAAATTTAATTTCATTGTACCCATTTCTATAATTTGTCACATTGTATTGATTTATTTCTATATTTTTTTGTGTAAATTTATGTCATTTTAACTTTTTTTGCTATATTTACCCATTTAATGTCCCATTTACACTGCCCAATTTAACCCATTTCATAGGATTATAATGCCAATTTGAACTCTATTGTGCACCCATTTTGCATTGCTATTATTGATCTATAACAATTATTTATGTGTGTCGAACTTTTTATGGATGTCATGTCATGTTATTTCTAATTCATTCATGACCGTGTATTTGGAAACATATTGTACGAAACATTTAATTTAAAATGGCAGAAAATAATAACAATAACGTAAATAATTATAACATTGTAACTCTAAAGCATGCAATCGAGCTTCCCAAATTTAACGGAGGGTTGTGTAACTTCCTTTTTAAAACATTTTCAAACTAGAGTAGACATTTACACTAATGAAACTAGTTTGCAATGCTGTTACCTTAAGAACGCATTGACAGGGAAGGCATGGGATTCATATGTTCTCAAATCTGATCAATTAATTACGTTAGATGATGTGAAAAATTGGCTTGTGTCAGTGTACAAAGGTGCTACAAATTACAGAAAATCAGTTCATAAAATCCTATTTAATCTGCACCAAGAAAATGATGAATCGGTCAATGCTTATGCAACCCGAGTTTTGGCTAGTTGGAAAGATGCATTTGGACAGGAGTGGTATTACGAAGATGACAAAGCGAAAAAAATCCTGATACCCACTCTAATAAAAAATATGAATCCCAGGATCAGTGAGAAATAACCCCATGATTTCGATCCTGAAACAGTTACAAAACTCTTGGATAAATCGAGATCTATTGAGGAATCTCTTCTCGAGGAAAAAGCCGCTCAGAATAAGAAGAGGCGAGTCCACGAAAGTGACCTAGTGATTGAGAAGCATCGCCATCAGCACTATCCCCCTCAAAAACGAACCTTTCAACCCCCTAACCCTTACAAATGGTCGAGTGTAACTCACGGGAATACCCGCTACTTTAGGAGCAATCACAAACGTAAATTCAATGACCGTGAAAATGAAAACGGTAACGTTGCTGCCATTAAGTCAAAAAACTTCCAAGGCAGTCGAAATGCGTTTCCCCCATGATTAATTTGAAAGTGGAACACAAAAATTGCTCTACTTTCGTTGACTCTGGCTCTTCTGTTACTCTCATAAAATCTAGTGTAATTAACAAATTATTCAAAAACCCTCCCCGAATCAAGCGATGCACGAAAGTTCTTTACTCGGTAAACGGAGATAATCTCCCCACGCTAGGCACGGTCGATCTTAAGTTTAACTTAGGAAATGTAGATTGTTCTCATGCCGCAATCATTGTTGAGGATTCATTTTTCCCTGGTGCCGTACTGTTAGGACGGGACTTCCTTAAGAGGTTTAGTGTTAAAATAAAATATAGTCAGCATGAGAACGGCCATGTAAAATCAACGACAGAACTTACCCTTTTCAATACGTTGGCGCCTCTAATTCTATCAACTTTGTAACGCAATCAGAGGACGCGTCTTTCAGTGTAGCAAGGATGCCAAATGACTTAACTGTAGAAGGTGGCACTTTATGCCATTCGTATTTAGGAGTGCCCAGGCACATGAATGGAAAAACAGTTGTGCTATAACAGAGTGTAACTTGCAAAGGAATAGCAGTGCCTCGTACACTAGCTACTGTCCGAGATGGCACCTTGCCTGTAGTTTTCGTTAATTATAACGACAAAAATGTTCTTGTACCTACGAATAAAATTTGTGCGGTCTTGGACGTTGCTATTGAAGAGTCTGACTCGAACGAGAGTAATAGCTGTGCTGACACTTCACTTGCTCACACTGCTGACGATGCTCTTGCTGCGGCAGCTGTACACGACTGTAAACAAACCGTAGAGGCTGCGAGGCACTCTGACCAGGACACTGGCCGCCAGACTGAGAAAAACAGCAGACTCTTACCTGACGCACAGAGACACAGAGAACCTTTATTCAATGAAATGATTGACAATGTAGGCTTCTCTCATTTAAATTTAGACCAGAAAACTACCCATGTGAAATTTCTCAACAAGCACAGAGATTCCTTTGCTGTTGGTGACGAAATTGGACTTGCACGTAATGCTTTGCACAAATTAGACGTTCAAGGACATAGTCCGATGAATACGCCTCAGTATCGTGTTCCCCATACGACTAAGCAATTAGTCGAAGAACATGTTCAAGAAATGCTACGGCAAGGCGTAATCGAACCCAGCTTCTCGGCATGGTCTTCTCCAATTTTGACAGTTCGCAAAAGCGATGGCACTCACTGAATTGTTGTTGACTTTCGTCTTATCAACAAAATTTGTAAGAAAGACGTATTCCCCATCCCGAACATGACAGAGACGTTAGAGAGCTTGAAAGACTCTAATTTATTTACCACTCTCGACATGAAATCGTCTTTTCACCAAATTGCCTTGTCTCCTGAGAGCAGAGATATTACCGCTTTCAAAACTTCCTCAGGAAGCTACAGATACTTGCGATCTCCACAAGGCTTGATAACATCTGCTGCGGCACTTCATAGAGCTGTTAACATGGCATTTGCTCCCTTCATTTCAAAATTTCTGTTCTGTTATGTGGATGATATTATCATCTACTCGTGCGATTTTGAGACCCACATTGAGCACTTAGAAAAAGCATTGGCACAAACTGCTGCTTCAGGATTCAAATTAAGTTTGAAAAAATGCCAATTTGCCGCAAACTCGGTAACGTTTCTTGGAATTCGAGTTAGTTCTGAAGGATTGACTCCTAGACCAGAAAAAGTGCGAGCTTTAGCAGATGTTGCAAGACCTAGGAGCGTAAAAGAGGTTAAACGATTCCTTGGTGCCACAGGGTTCTTCCGCAAATTCATTGAGAATTACGCACGTATCGCAGCACCCTTGACCGAACTTACGCAAAACACGAATACTTTCAAATGGACTGACGTTCATCAAAGAGCTTTTGATGACTTGAAAGACAAACTTGTTTCAGCTCCAATTCTCAAATTTCCTGACTTCCAGAAAGAATTTGTTCTGCACACTGATGCTTCCGGTATAGCAATTGGTGGAGCATTGCTTCAGGTGCATGATGGTGTCGAACTGCCCGTTGCTTATTACAGTAGAAAGTTAAAAGGCAACGAACTTAAGTATTCTGCAACAGAACTTGAGGCTCTCGCAATTCATGACTCGATCAAACACTATGACGCATATCTGTATCTATTTGAATTTGTAGTTGTGACTGACCATCGACCTTTGACGTTTATCTTTGCTAATAAGACAGGTAATCACCGTATTACCAGATGGGCGCTGCTCATGCAGGAATATAATTTTTCTGTTAAATATAAACCTGGTTCACAGCACCACCTGCCGGACTACCTGTCTCGATCCGAAAGAACCGTCAACGCTGTTGTTGATGCTGATCAGCTGAAATGTAATAAGAGTAACCCTAAAGATAATCCCAATGTGCATGTTAGATCTAAGCCTTGTACTAGTGTTAATGGCGCGACAGGTGTCTCTGTCAACGATGCATGTGCCCGACCTGCATCCGTGGCCCGTGAGAAAGATGTTGCTGTAGAGGCCGAGAATTTAAGCTTGGATGACGTTGTCTCAGAGCAGGAAATGGACCCATTTTGGTCTAGCGTCAGAAATGTGGTGAACGGTAATGATAATGGTAATTGTAAGATTTCTAATATTGATGAGTATTTCATAGATGAAAATAATGTTCTTTGTAGGTTGTCTAGGAAAAAACGTAGACACGGTAGAACTAATGTACAGATTGTCATTCCTAAGTCTTTAGTTAAGGTAGCTTTAAAACTCAGCCATGACAATGACCTATCGGCACACATGCGCTTCTTGAGAACTCTTGAACGTGCTAGGGACAAATTCTTCTGGACTAATCAGATCCGCGATGGAAAAGATTATGTCAAGAAGTGTCTTTCTTGCCAAAGAAGACGGTGGCAAGGCCAATTCAAAGTTCCTCTGGGCAAATTCCCGGAGACTTCCTATCCCCTTGAAAGAGTTGCCGTTGACCTTGTAAAATAACTCGTTAGTTACAGTGGTAATAAATATTTACTCACGATTGTCGATCATTTCACGCGCTTTGTAGATGCGCATCCTCTTCAAGACAAAACGGCTGATTCAGTTACCCGAGCTTTCACTCAGTACGTAGGGCAATTTTCTGCTCCTAATACTATTGTTAGTGATCGANGTTGTGAAAGAATGAATGGCATCCTGAAAACTGCGATCTCTCATCTAGCTACCGAAGATAGATTCAATTGAGATCAAACTGTCCCATTTGTGACCCTAGCCGTTAATACCTCATATCAAACTGCCATTCGGGGTACGCGCTTCTATCTTTTCTTCGGTCGTGATGCAAATCCACCTTACCATGAAATCTTCATAGAACAATCAATAAATTATGCGTACGACCAAGACTACGCAGTTGAGGTATCACTTCGACTTTCAAAAGCTTTCTCGGTTGTCCGAAAGAATTCTGAGGCAGCAAGAAAAGCGTCAACGCAAATCTATAATCGCACGGCGCGCGAATCTGATATCCAACCGGGAGAATTAGTCATGCTCAGGAATGAATCAGGTCGCGCTGATGTTGACCGAGCCTGACCGACTAGATTCAGAGGTCCTTATCGGGTTATTAGTCGACGCGAGAATAATATCGTCATCAAAGGCCTCTACTCCGATGGCAAAGAACAAAATGTTCACCTTAACCGTGTTAAGCGAGCCTACTTAGACGATGCTCTAGCTTTCCCTTTTAATAATGGCAGAGAAGGAGATGATCCCCAAGAAACGGAAATAAATTATGTCCAGATTGTGCAAAACGAGCGTCGCGAGGAAGAATATGTACCTAGATATCCTCTAAGGAACAGAACTAAGCGACGAATCTAGGCATAATTGCACTTGCCCCCACAGTAATGTTTCCGGAACCTCGACATGATTGCCTCATTTCATTCTCAACATACTATGTTTAAATTTAAGAATGCTTCCTAGTATTTCCTTTGTATTAACTTTTCTTTCATGTTTCATATTTAGGATAAATGCACTGATTTAGGATTAATTAATCTTCTCAGCGAAATGCGAATAGGATGTTTTTCCTCTCTTGTATGTCATGTTTAGTGTAACGTCGTTTTGATTTGCCAATTTATGTTTTAGTCGTGATGATATTGATTAGTTATGTAGAAATTTCACTCGATGTCAGATTCATAACCCGTTCATATGTCCTTTCATAACTCCTTCGCAGGAATGTGTGCTTTGTGCTTTGTTGTTGTTCCTCGACGACACACAGAGGCTCTGTACCCTACGCTACCAGCTGTTCGGCGACGGCACGGCAACACTCTACGCTAGTACTACAACCTTGCGGTTAAAAGTCTACTCAGCTGTCCCGGGCGCATACTACGGCCGCGGAGCGTGACGCAATCTGCGGACAACTGAGCTTCAGTCTGGAGGATGGTGCTCCCGCTCGACGAGAATGGAACTCCCCCCGATCATATTTATTCGCCTGACATGGATTCGTCAATGGCGAAAGAGAAGTAAGATGACACCGACGGACACTAATATGTTCACGATAACTACGCGCAGGAGAACGAATAAAGACTAATCGAGTAAGCACTCGGTATTTATATTGTTTGGGTTGTCTTAACCCCCAGATGTCTTCGGATTGGCCTCCGAAAGAACGTCAATAGTCACGAGAGAAGATCTTCGGTGGAGAACAGGAAAGGACGTCCCGATGTCAACTGGGTGCTACCGTGTATTGAGGATCTTCGATTCAGAGTGCGTCAGAAGCACAAATCTCGTCGGCTCGTCTAAATTCTCCACTGCAATGATGTACGAAATTCACACTTCAGTAGACGGAAACTTCCAACTCGCATCCAGGAGGATGCTAATGAAAATGGGATGGGGGATATGTTATGTACCTAGGTACAAACTGTGAAGTTCCACCACCAAAAGAGTGAACAGCAGAACGTAGACCTTACGCCCGATCGTTTAGTAAAAAACCAACGACGAAAGCAAGCTCAGCAAGCCATTGCGCATAGCGAAGGCGATAGAGAAAAAATGCACAACACTCTTCGACAGTTTAGCGCTGCCAACGGCCTCAACGAATCTACAGAAGCTGCAGCAGTCACTGCGGATATTTAAGCATACGTTGACAGGTAGAATCATTATAGTCCGAGAATTCCTCTTGTAATGGTCTGTTAGTGCCACCTTTTGACTTGTTAATTTAAAACTCAGCCGGCACTCTGAAAGAGAGTCTATGTAATCCCCGTGTAACTTCATATCGACACATCCAATTTAATGTAATTACTAGACCTTTATTTGTCTTCATCGCTGCGTACTCCAAGTTAAGTTCTTTGGGATTGTCCATTATTTTATCATCCTTAACATCTGCTAGTTTCATCCAACCCTTGTCATATGTGTGTTCACTCTTCGTTAAAACAGTAAATGTATAGCCGTACTAAGATATGTGTTTAATATATCCTGCTGAAATAAATCGTAAATTTGAAGGTTAACCTTGAAACGACTGATAAAGTAGGACGAACAGTATAATTGCATTGAAAAGAAAAGAAGACTACGACACCTGTCCTTTGCGGGGGGAGGGGCTGCACTCAATGAAGCGGTCGGGGTAAACCAGCTATGGCTGTCGGGCCTGACTGTGGAAGGTGGTTGTGCTGGGCTGCTGCTGATCCTGGCAGTTCTGGTGCGGCCAGTGCTGCCTACCTCGCCTCCTAGTGACTAAGGGTGATGATTGTGGCCTGCTGTCGGCTACACAAGGGAGGGAGAGGCCTGGTATATGTATGTATGTATGTATGTATGTAATTTCCTCAAGAATTAAATCAAAACATAAAGTAAGTTACACAATTTTATTGATAGAGACTTAGACCGTAGTCCATATTGGGAAACAATGCTCCTTCTTTTAATCTACGGGCATTTATCTTCGTTTTCAATGGGAAAAAATTCATCTCATTGTGCCTTCCGCAAAACAATGAATAAGGAAAGTGTTCGAACCCAAAAGCATCTCATTTAAGCATATTAAAAGTTCATTTATTCAGTGTTTCATTGATCTGCGTTGTATATCATTTATCACTGACAAATTTCCTGAAAATCCACATTCTTCTTGAATCAGTTCAATGATCGATTACGGAAAACGTAATAGTTTATCCTTGTTAATGACTGGTGTTAAGTCTTGTTAGTCTGAATTCGTCTTAGCCACAATTCCCCACTCTACCCAGGTATCGGAAAAGGGTACCGGCTAGACCGTGGTTAACCGTCATGGCTTACTGGTGTTAGTTATTATAAGGCCTTTGAAAAATCAATGTACAAGATGATATGTATCAGGCTTGTTTGGAATGAAAAACATCCTTTAAGGTTTAGAATTTTAACCATTTACCTAAGTTAGGGGCTTTCTTCAAGATTTTTACTGCACTTTTCGACAATGACCCCCTTAGGAAATTACCAGTGCTCAAAGCGACACATTCTTTGCCAAGTTTAAGCAAACCGGAGTTTCTAAGCAAAGCCCTGGGAGGCCACAATTAGGAATAAATCTTAAAGGAAGGATGGTATTTATGCGGCAGTAAAAAGAAATTCACAATTATTTTTTGACGCGGTCACTGTAAGCCTACCCGCGTGTGATGGGGTATTGTGTCCTGTCATGTGCGGGGAGAGGCTGCACACAAATGAAATGGTCGGAGTAAACCAGCAATGGCTGTTGGGCCTGACTGGAAAAGGGTTGTGCTGAGCTGCTATTGATCCAGGTAGTTCTGATGCGGCCTGTGCAGCCACTCTCACCTCGTAGTGATTGTAGCTTGCTGTCTGCTACCCGCCCGTAAGGAGAAAAAGCCTGGGATGTGTATGCATGTTTCTTCAAAGAATTTGTTCCACCGAAACTTTCTTCATCAGGTGGTAGAGGCCGGACACTCAACCTTCTCGTACGATGCACAGCAATCCAGTCTCAAGCGAGAGCGCTAACTCCAAGCTCAGCCAACACTCGCTTGTTTTGAACGGCGCATGCGCACCGAACGTAAACGTAGATTAGCGATCACTTAAACGCTATGCTACTTATTTCCGTTGCTGAAGCTATTGGGATTCGTTGTTAAAGATTTAATTACGTTATTTATGAATTGAACAGAAGAATAGAATGAAAAGTTTTGGACTTTTAACCTTATTTGCCTAAATATATTTGGAGCAATAAGCTCCGTGACGAACGAACCTCCGCACTTTTTTTTTGTTAAGGCCCTGATACACTGGCGTTCATGACTCGAGAAATTGCGGCAGTATATCCCGCCGCCAGCTGAAGTGAGAACTGGCGACATGATACACTCAGCACGCAAGAGGAATCACCGCGGAATGCATTGCAAGGCGTCAGTCTGTCTCTGCATGTCGTACGGGTAGGTGCACGATTGCGACCAGCCGTATAGTAATCAAGCGCCCATTGCGCTGTGCTTTAGCTTTCTGTAAGAGCTGCTTTTCACATTCTACAAGCAGCCGTATTTTTTAAATGCGTCAATAAAATACAGCGTTAGAGTTTTGTCCACTCAACTGAGGAGCAAGACATAGCTGCGCACCTTTCTCGTCAACGATCAAAACTGTACTGCTCATCGCAGTGACGCCCGTCTGTTCCCGACATGGTCGGATCGCAGCAAAGCTCGGTGGCCACTCTGCCAACTGGCTGGTGTGCAGGGGTGGGAGGCACTTCGCGAGGCATGCTGACGGTTATTACCGCGATTTTTGCCTAGTGTATCAGGGCCTTTACTCAAGGACAGCGTCCCCCAGACGGACATTTTTTTATAATTGAACCTAGAGCAATGAAATTTGGTTTACTAATTGGAAATGCAATTAACAATCGTTTGTCTTCCATGAAAAAATGCAAATTTCTTCATAGAAAATGAAATTTTCATCGAAAACGGAATTTTTGGAGTTTTTTCAAAATGCTTCTCCTCCAACAGTTTTTGAGCTACAATGATGATTTTGGTATCATCGGATGCAAGAAAACGTGTTTATTCCAAAAACTTGAATGTTTTCCCCCAAATTTCAAGTTTTAAATAAAAAAAAAACAAAATTTGATAGCAACTTTTTTTTCGAAAAAATGCGGATTTATGACGTCATAACTTTAGAAAAAAAATAATTTTAATAAAAATTGAGCTTTTGAAAAGCCCTTATCTTTCCGCATCCAATGACTCCAAACTCATTACAGTGGCTTAAAAATTGTTGGAGGAGAAACACTTTGAAACCCCACATTCCAAGGTTTTCAGTATCAACAAAACATAGAAACGTAAATAAACTTAGTTAAAAATTTTGAAAAATTTTTGGTTCAGGTTAGACCCTTGAAATCATTATACAGTAATATATAGACATAGAAGATGACATAGCAACGTCGTATCGTGAAGAAAGTGACAAGGGGGAGGTGTAACATGATGAAATACCACTTCCCCCTCCCTCCCCCCTCCCCCCATTCTTCAAACCACCGTAGTGGGCGAACGAGTGAACGTACGAGTCTCATTTTTTCCCAGGATGTACCTGACCTTTTACACTTCCTATTGCAGCAACAATCCCTATTTCTCAAATGGTCTCAAAATCCTGGATTCCTATGGGGGACGCTGTCCTTAAAAATCCTGATCCTATTTTTTGAGACTTCGTTGCTTACCATGCTCAGTGTGTCTCACATCGCATTTTTTACTTCACCAATACAAAGCAGTTCCTTTTTTGAAATTCTATTACATGGTCGACCAACTTTTTTCACACTTCTACACTTGTTCATGCGCCTAAATTTTATCTTACTGTCTACAGATCTGTGAACTTGATATTTAACGTGCTGGTTTACGATGAGTTAAGGCACTTTGAAGTAATTAATGCTTGTGAGGGTCACCAGCGTGCCCTGGGTAAGGTACGCAAAAAGATTTAAGTACGACAATTAATGATTCAGAAGGGATTGGATATTCGAGACACTACAACTGGCGTCACTATCAAACTCTCTCCACGAACCAAGTCATTTGAAGGCAAATGAATGAATTTTTTTTTAACTCGCCTTTTAAGTTTTATTGAACGTCGTTGAGCTGCTGCATGATCTTGTCTTTTCGTGATGAGGAGTCCCTGGGTCCAATCCTGGTAGTAGAACTCCAACCGGGTTGTGGTGGTAAGTGTGAGTTCGTGGTGTGTTCAGGTTTATGGACCTTAGTAGGGAAAGTGCGATTGATGGTATGGTAGAAAGACTAAAATGGCAACAACATGTAAGTTAACGAAGGACGAAGGAGATGGCCTCAGGTGAGGGTGCTGAATTTGGAGAGCCGTATGGCTAAAAAAAACTGCGTTCAGTGTGTTACTGAACGGTTAGGTAGGAATACCGTGTGATTTTCCTCTCATCAGTTGCTCCGGATGTCAGCTTAAGGGGGTGACTGAGGAGATGGTAGGTAGTGTGGAATGGTTTTAGTGTCTCGTAGGCTTCCCGTAGGACTACAAAAACACAAGCACCAAACGCGACACGTTCGACGGCGTTCGAATAGCGTCATTCAAAATGGTGTGTCCTACTGTTGCCATCCGGCGGGAACGATCGAAATTATATTTTTGGCGATAATATTTTCTGGTACAATTTTAACAGATTCCAGGGTTTTATTGATGGGAATTAATGATTGAAAATTATGAAAATGTTTGTGTTGATGGTATTAGATTTTTATTTGGTGAAATTGATAATTTGTGAGATTTTGGCTCGTATGGGCCATTAGGGTCCACTACAGATCCATTAAAGTCTCTTTGGCATTTTAAATTTTGTAACATTTTTATTCTAGAAAGATATGGGGGAGGGAGTGGGGAGGAGGGCTTGCTCCATTATTTATATCCTTTGAGAGCGTTGTTTTCTTTTCTCATGGCTTCTTCTTGTATCACATGTTTAACTTTTGGCATCCTGTGTCACTGCTGCGAGAAATCTACTTGGTGCTAGTTGACATGCATGCATAACGAACAATTTCCAAATCTCCGGAACGTTGAAATGTTAGTTTAATATGCAGATTTATTCATTTATTTATTTCTACCAATTTTACATTTAACAAAATCGCCAGTTACAGCAGAAGCCAAGACTCTTGTGAGAATGTAAGTGGAGACGGTTTGCTATGAGGCCTTTCAGCAGCATTTTCAAATAGTTTAACCAAGGAAATGTATTTGATGTTTTCCTCCCATTCTTTTGCACAACCATTAGTCAAGTCAATTCTGAATTGTTTCAATTCGCTTATTCTTTCTTTTTTCAGTAAAATCTGTGCTGTATGTTTTCCACTTAAAGATCTTCATATGGAAGTATATTTAAAACTAATGTGATAGATTTGAGGAGTCAACTCTTTTTAAGGCTAAGTGTTTTTTTTCATTTCTTTTCTCGCCGTCATACTGATGTGGAACTACCGTGATGTGGAACCACAATGTCCGTAATTGTCCACTTTACGCACTGTGACAAACAAGTGGATTTTCGCTAACTCTCCGACAACGGAATAAATTACCCAATTTAGGGTAATCAGAAAATTTTTATCCATGAATCACTAAATTTTACGCTCCTACGCGATATAGCAATAACATGTATTTTCATTCGATTGCAGTATGTTAATGTTAAGAGTTTTTTCAGTAGGAAAAATAACTCCGTATCAATATCGCCACTAATGTATTTGATCCCTAGCAGTCGTATTTACGTCTGGTTTTGCTTCTGTTCATCCAAGAACAGCTTGAGTAATGTCCAAATATTTGTAAATATTGAGAAAAATGATATCAATTTTTTCGATTACTGTCAAGAAACAATTCTGAATTCATTGCGTAACAGCAAAACAACGTTGTCATTGAACAATCCTAGATGGTCACTTGGGAAATATGATGCAGTGTGTCTAGCCATGCTCAATTATGTATATCAAATCCCTGTGAGCTCTCTTTAAATTAATTTCATTGCATTCTGTTTAGCGTCTCAACTTTTTAATTTTCCGTCTAAGATATGTTGTTGTGGATCTTTTCCAGATAAGCCCCGCCACTAATGCAAAACATAAGTTCACCTACTTGTAACTTTTAAAATAATGCACCTATCAACTTTAAATTACTCTCAAACGAAAAAATGTCTATCATTTGTTGGCGAGTAATTTGAAGTCGATAGGTGCATTTTTCGAAAGTTACAAGTGGGTGAACTTATGTGTTGCATTAGTGGCTGGGCTTATCTGGAAAAGATCCCCTTTTTAATAGCCTGGTGAACGATACTCTAAAGCTGGCCACACACTAGCATATCTGATCGGTCATGACCAATAGATAAGAAATGCTACAGATGAAATCTGTCGCTCTATTCGCCACTAACTGCAGCGACTATAACTGCAACTCTAATGCGTGTTCAGCAGTGGTAGCAGGCGGATGTGAGATAACCAGTCATGGACGACAACAACAACAAACAACATCGGCATCTACGGATGCTTTATTTCCAATTGAAGCATGATACATATCACCTTTTACATTGGTTATTTAAATGCCTTAGAACTAACACCAGGACGCCATGACGCTTTCCCCCGGTCAAAGACCGGTACCCATTTCAGACACCTGGGTAGAGAGGGGTATTGTGCTTAGAATTTTTCTCCTATACCCAACAGAGAAAATCGCCACCAGCGCCGAGACTCGAACCCGGGTCTCCCCGCACGGAGTCAGATCCTATACACACACGGCTATGGCGAGCAAGAAAAAAGCTTAAGCAAGCTTGGTGCTATTAAGTGCTTTGAAGCCCAGAAAGCGGAAACGATCGCGTTGGTCAAAGGAATGGCTTAAAAAAAGGGAAGAATTTTCTCATTTGTTTCTGTCCGCTTCTAAGAGAATTAAAAGAAAATAACCCAGATGATTTTAGAAATTAGTTGCGAATGTTCGATGAGGTATTCCAAGAAATACATACCACTGTGGAGGGAAAGAACTGTCACATATACCCATGTACTAGGCGATAAAATCTGCAGGCGGGTAAGGAATTCCAACATGATGGAAGATCAAAATGAGTGATTTGATATGCCAGACTTTATCTGTATCACCCCACACACTGGCAGATATTTGAGCGATTTGGTCTGTACAGATCAAATCGGCAGAAACTGACCGATCAGATATGCTAGTGTGTGGCCAGCTTAAGACTAGTATTGAAGCTTCAGTGAAGACCGTAACCTTTCTTGATTTTCTTTGAAGAAAATCAAATTTTCCTAGTTTAAACAAATGTTTACAGGAAAAATTTTCTAAGGAAATTATTTATCGTTCATTCAATAAGTATTTTATACGCCTGTGATTTTGTTTCACGGGTATTTCACCGGCAGGCCGCAGCCGAGACATTTCAAGAAACAGTTTGCAAAACTACAAAATTTTTTTTGAGATTCCTTCCCGACTCGCGCGCTGTCAAAACACAAAAGTTCATTAACTTCATTCACTTGTAACTTTTGAAATAATGCACCTATCGAGATCAAAATACTCTCAAAAAAAAATGAAACTTTCTTAAAGAGAAATGTGTAAATGCCAAAACACTTCAGCGTTCATAGACAACACGAAGTGAAGTTCCTGTTGCCTCTCGACGAGAGCCAGATTTTTTCGATGAGTCTCATTTTGTCCAGAAGTTTATTTCTAAACTATAGCACCTATGAATTTCAAATTAGTTTCAATTTTTAAAGAAAATCGCTCTTCACGGTAAAATGTAGAACAAAATTCTCATACGCTTCGTTGGGGGGCAGGAAGCGAAGTTCCCGTAACCCCTCAATGAGAGTCAGATTTTTTCGATGAGTCTCATTTTGTCCAGAAGTTCATTTCTAAACCATAACACCTATGAATTTTAAATTAGTTCAAATTTTTAAAGCAAATCGTTCTTCACGGTAAAATGTATAACAAAATTCTCATACGCTTCGTTGGGGGGCAGGGAGCGAAGTTCCCGCAACCCCTCAATGAGAGTCAGATTTTTTCGATGTGCCTCATTTTGTCAAGACGTTCATTTCTAAACTATGGCACCTATGAACTCCAAATTAGTTTTAATTTTTAGAGCGAATCATTCTTCACGGTAACACGTATGACAAAACTCTCATACGCTTCCTGGGGAGGGGGACGGGGAGTGAAGTTCCCGTAACCCCTCAATCGCAGTTTGAGCAACTGCTAATTTCTAAAAAATCGCACTTACATGTAATATTATTGAAATTCTTCAACCAGGCAATACTAGCGTAATCAAAATGATGAATAAGGAACAAACATGCACGGATGAAATCATACATCAAATGAAG
>JACJUY010001718.1:43148-107498 GCA_014220935.1 Platorchestia sp. MABIK | reverse complement strand
TTTTTTTTTTTTTTTTTACTGGCAGGGCGCGCGGCTGCGACATTTGCGAGCCCGTCGACTGCTTCATTGCCATTTATACCCATGTGACTTGGTATCCAACAGAAGCGAATGGTTTTATTATTCGATAAATCGTTTACCTGGAGTTGAAGCATCCGTGCCACTGGATGGGGAGTGAGTTTGTTTTGTAGAATAGTCAATGAGCTAAAAGAGTCTGAGAATATAACGAAGCGGAGGTTCGAGTGTTCGCCTATTATTTGAAATGCCAGGTCTATTGCGCAGAGTTCTGCAGTAAATATCGATGCTATATGCGGGAGCGAAATTTGTTTATGGGTGTAGCTACACACTGCAGCGGCGTCCACTCCATCACTGCTCGTGGAGCCATCAGTGTAAATTGGCGCAAAACCACCGAACACCTCGCGCTTCAAACGCCTGTACTCCTGGACGTACAGGGTTGGGTGGGTCTCGCTCTTTTTCATCGCGGCCAGGTCTGTATTTATGTCTGCTGTGCAGGTCTTC
The DNA here is from genome assembly GCA_014220935.1 of Platorchestia sp. MABIK. NCBI lineage: Eukaryota > Metazoa > Arthropoda > Malacostraca > Amphipoda > Talitridae > Platorchestia > Platorchestia sp. MABIK. The sequence goes on along the minus strand of JACJUY010001718.1, from coordinate 106,982 downwards.
GAGGTTGGTGTGGTCAAGTTCAAGAGCCGATAGGAAAAGGAGGGTTTTACCAAGCGGCACTCCATACCCAAGGAGTTGATAAGGTTGTAAGTGCGTACTGCAAAGGTGGTCGTCATATTTTCATTGGCGAAGAGTCTTCTGTCGGTAGGTGGTATAGCGAAATTAAAGCAGGGCTGGAAATATGGCTCTTAGTCTTATAATAATATCTCAAGGAGAGATGTTGCCTTCGTAGGCTGAGGGGCATTTCATTCGCCAAGATCTGCAGGTTGGCAGCGGGAGTCGACCGAAACGCCCCAGTTGCTAATCGTAAGCAATCGTTGGCAATGGAGTCTAAAGTTTTCAGTGTAGATGTAGGAGCAGATCCATAAACGATGCTGCCATAATCGAGTTTGGATCTGATGAAGAGCCTGTACGTATGGAGTAGGTTGTGTTGGTCAGCTCCCCAGTCGTGGGACGATATGGATTTTATCATGTTTATGCCTCTTTTGCAGTTGCATTTGATATTATTTACATGTGTTTTCCATGAGAGTTTGCGATCCCAGGTTAGGCCTAAATATTTGATTTCGTTAGTGAAGGTTAAGTGTTCGGTGTGGATTTTTAGAGTTGGGGATAAGTGAATGCCAGGAAGGAAGGTGAAATGCACGGCTTTAGATTTTTCTTTTGAAAAGGTAAATCCATTTAGTTGGGCCCACATGACGATACGATCGATGCAGTGCTGTAGCATGAGTTGGATTACGTTGAGGACCCGATGTCTATATCCCACCTGAAGGTCATCCACATGTCGGTCATCCAGATACATGGTATCTGGAGTCGTTAGGGATGTGGTTGAGGATATTGCTCATTTTTATTATAAATAGGGTGACCGAGAGAACAGAACCTTGAGGAGCTCCTTCTTCTTGAGGGAAAGAGTCTGACAGGTGATTGTTAAGTAACACTCTAAAAGTAAGATTGCGAAGAAATTGTTGTATGTATAGGGGGAGCCTGCCTCGTTGGCCCATGTTATGGAGATCCCTGATGATTCCATGTCTCCAGGTGGTGTCGTAGGCTTTTTTTTAAATCGAAGAAAACGCTTACAAAGTGTTCTTCGTGAGCAAATGCTCTTCTAATTGTGGTTTCAAGGCGGATGAGGTGGTCGGTTGTTGACTGATTTCGACGACCGCCGCACTGGATGTTGTTGAGCAGGCCGTGCATGTCGCAGTAATCGTTGAGCGTATTGTTAATTAGGCGTTCGAGGGTTTTGCAAAGGCAGCTGGTCAGTGCAATTGGTCTATAGTTCTGGGGTGAGTGGGAAGTTTTACCCGGTTTTGGGAAAGGTATAATGATTGCGTCCCGCCAGATCTGAGGAAAGTATCCATGAAGCCAGAACTTGTTGTATACGGATAGTAAATAGAGTTTACTTTTTTCTGGAAGGTGCTTCAGCATTTCGTAGAGTATTTTATCTTTACCGGGTGAATTATCTTTGGTGGCACACAGGGCAGTTTTGAGTTCGGCTAGTGAAAAAGGTTGGTTGTAGTCCTCGTCGTTCATTGATGAGAAGTCGAGTCTGGCAAGCTCTGCTTTTTGTTTTTCATGCCTGAAGTCGGTGCTGTAGTTTGCGGCACTGCTAGTATTGCTAAAGGTTTCTGCAAGCTTATTTGCTATGCCAGGGATCGTCGAATAAGTCGAATTATTTTCGCGGAGGATTGCTATATTTCGCTGCGAGCGTCCTTTTACTTTTCGTGTATTTTCATAGACCGTAGAGAGGGGTGTGTGCTGTGAAAATTTGTTGGCGAAAGTAATCCACGCGTTTCGCTTTTCATCTCTTAGAAGATTCCGGTGTATCGCTCTGGGTCTCTTCCAGCGCGAAGTGTTCTGTGGTGTTTTCAGTTGACGATATTTTTGGTAACATTGCTCTCGAATAACGCTTGTTTGGGCGAGTTTTGCGCTCCAGTACGGCTTTAAGCAGCGGGCGGTGGAGAGGACTATGGTGGGGATACCATCGGAAGCAATAGCCATAATTTTGTTGTAGAACAGGTAGAGAGCTTCCTCGCACGTTGCCTGCTCGGGGATTAGCATTTCATCCCATTGAGGGTGGTTCTCATAAGACGACCAGTCTGCCTTCTTCATATTCCATATTGTTCGGTTCGGTTCATACAGTTGTTGGCCCATTATCCTCGTGATGATGGGGCAATGGTCACTGTCCTCTGGAGAGTCGCAAGCAGCCCACACCAAATCAGCACTCAAACGGGGGGAGGCAAACGTTAAGTCTATTGCGGACTCAGAACCATAGGATATTCGAATTGGAGATCCGGTATTCAGAAGTGAAAGGTTGTGTTCGTTCATGAATTCTTCTACTATTTGGCCTCGAGCATCGCTCCTTCTGCATCCCCACGCCACGCTGTAGGCATTGAAGTCTCCCATCAGGAGTACTGACGAGGGCAGCTGGGAGAGCAAATCGCGTAGAGCGGTGATTGTCAGGTTATGGCTTCTCGATGAGTAAAGAGAGACCACTGTAACAGGTCTGGATAGTTAGTTGCACAGTGGCAGCGATCACTTGGAGGTCTGAAGTTAATACAACTTGCTGAAAATTTATGGACTCGTGGACTAGCAGCCCTACTCCTCCATGAGGAGTGAAATTGAAGTGGCCATGTTTTGCGATCAAGCTATAATGCGGATTGGAGAACGTAGAATTGTGCCAGAGTTTAGTCTCCTGTAGCGCTATGACGGTAGAGGTACAGCGTTGTATGAGATCTAGCAGTTCATCCTTCTTTGCACGTATGCCTCGACAATTCCACTGTAAAATGTGCGTCATGTCTGTTTAAGGATGTGAACATTGATTCTACTGTTGATACTGTTCGTAGATCTTCTTTGCTTCACTTCTGACAGTCGGGTTGTTTTCACTGGTGATCTCGCTGTCACTCATGGCAGAGTAGTAGTCTGAGACCACTTGTGCGTGTGCAGTAAGCCCCCGCCGCCAGCTGGGTCCGCGCACACTGCCTCGGAGAGTTGTCTCTTTTCGGTGGGTTGTTCTAGTTCATCCGAGTTTTTGCGTTTTCTCCGCACGTTGCTATCCGGAGCTGTAGGCACGGTAGGATGATCGGCCACGTACTCCAAATGGTCCGCTATGAGCGCGGGATCAGGTGAAGGCTGCGGGGTCTCGCGGCGTACAGCGTCTGCGAACGTATATGGGCGCTGAGGGAATGAAGAATCTACTCTCTGCTTGGCCTGGGCTCTGTTGAGTTTGTCTTTGTGTTCAGTGGTGATGATTTATTGTTGGTACTTAAATTCAGGGCATTTGTACGAACCGCTGTAATGGTCCTGATTGCAATGGTGGCATTCGATTTAGACGCTTGTGCAGTCATCGGAGCTGTGGTTGGTAGTGTTGCATCTGGCGCAGGTTGCAACTTCACTTGTATAGCGTTTCTTAGTAAGGCCATATGTGAGGCACATTTTGCAGAGCATTGGGCGTGGGATGTAGGAGTAGACTTTGGTTTTTGCTTGCTCCCCAGGTATGGTCAGGAAGTCGGGGAGAACTTGTCGGAATGTGAGCAAAAGCGGTTGTGCAAAAGGATTTTTTGGTTTGATCCAGGTCGCCTTAACTGCATCTTTTAGTCCGTGATCCGCAATGATTCCTGCGCGGAAGGTATCGAAGGATGCTAGATCAAACTCATACAGAAACCCTAGTCCTTTAACAGTGTTGAAATGAGGGTGTTCTGAGATGGTGACTGGGATGCCATTGAGGGATGTTACGCTGCAGATGTTGTTGTTTGGGCGTTTATCCGTTATTTCTACTACAAATGTGTTTGGGCCTTGGGTGGTTTTCTTTGTCGGCTTTTGTCCATGCTCGTGTTCTAAGCATTTTTTCAATATCCAAGGCGAAAGTTTACGCTTCTTATTTGGATCCATGGTGCACTGGTAGTGTGAGACGAACGTCTTGGCGGGTTGGACGGCGTTGTCTTGAGGGTTTTGGAACAGCTTCCTAGCCCGGCGTTTGCCAATTTTTTGGTTGTTTTGAATGGCTAAGATTTTTTCTTCTTCAATTTGTCTAGGGCAGGTTTTGCTTCCAGCAAGGTGCGGCCCCTGGCAGTGAAGGCAAACGGCCTGCGTCTCGATGCACTGATCCAAGGTGTGTCCGGTTGTTCCGCACCTGGCACAAGTGGTTGGCTTACTGCAGCGTTTTTTTGTGTGTCCATACTGCTGGCAGTTGGAACAGTGCATTGGTTTATCTATGTATGGATAAACACGGGTGTCTGATCGTTCGCCTGGTATGTAAATGTATTCCGGGGGCTTCTCAGAGTTGAATTACAAAAAAGGGCGCTAGTTTGTTCGCGTTTTATTTTGATAAAGGTGGCGTCAATGACATCTTTAATGTCATAATTCTCTTTGAGCCCTGAGGTAAATTCTTCAAAATTATCAACATTATATTGATTAATGTAAATGATCCCTTTCGATGTAGTTTGTTTTGGATGGGGGAAAACTTCACACGGCGTGCCATTTATGTTAGTGATGGATAACAGGTGCTGTCCTTGTATGCCATCTTTCGCCTCGACTGTAAAGCTTTCCCTTCCGCTCGTTGTGATAGATTTGGGGGAAAGTTGGCAGTATTTGAGATTACTGCCTTCACGGTACACGGATCGATCACGCGCTTTGTCTCGGGTGTAAATTTCATGGTGTAAAATCGAGTAAACGTAGTTGGAGGCGGAAGATTCTTCATATCAAGTGGAACGTATTTCGGTTTGGGAGGTTTTGCAGGACGTCCGGGATTCCTCGGCTTTTCCGGGGAAGACAAAGCTGACTCTACGTCAACCAACTTAACGATGGCTTGTTCCAACTTTTCGATCCTTTCTTCCACTGTGGCTGTAGAGGGCTCCGTGCTAAATGTTAGTGTTCCGGTAGCACCTCCATCGTGGCTCACATTGCTCAAACATTGTATCAACTCGCTGACCCTCTCTTCCAATCTTCCCACTCGCTCTGCAACTGCTCCCCGTGATGCGTCGCCACTCGCCGCACTCCCCATCGCTGTCCCAGAAGGCACGGATGAAGTCGCGGCGCTGCCGCTCACTAGACGCTGATTTGCTCTGCTGATTGGCGTCCTGCTGGTTTTGACACCAGCTTGTTGGAAGGAAGCTTCAGCATTGTTCGTCTGTTTCAGTCTTGTTTTGTTCTCAGGACGACCTCGGTTAGGTTCCACCCGCGAACCCCTATTACCCCTCCCCATGGTCCCTGGTCTTAGAGGCTGGAGGCCTCTAGGACCGGGATATGTATTTGTAATGTTGCTCACAGGAATAAGATTTACGCACACAAACAGAACACAACTCGAACACCAATAAGCAACGAAACACGTAGGTTATAAACCTACAACTTTAATTTTAAATTTAGAACGCACAAACTGATCTGAATCAATATATTGACCTAGAGCACCGTAGTGCCCTAGGCGCCCCCCGCGTTGGTTCTACCCGCGATAGTGAGTTTTGATAATAATAATAATAACTCATTTAACGACAGCTTCGGTCATAAACTAGTATTTAGCTGTCGCTTTGGCCTTCAGGCCAAAGTTAAACCGATCAATTTAACAGTTTGTCATTACACGCAATTCAATTGCAAAAAACAAAGTTACTGGGACATTTAAAGTAGGTCGTAAGCAGCGTTTCGTTGAGTTTCGTCGAGTTTCGTCGAGTTTCGTCGAGTTTCGTCGAGTTTCGTTGCGTTTCGTTGAAGCCTACCTAACCGTTAGCTAGGGCCCTCACATTGTCCCCCTGGGAGAGATAACACTATAACCAAATCACTATCCAAATTTACGTTAACGACCAACCAGAGTTGTCAAGCGAGTATACTTACAGCATCACCACGGGAAGGTGCGGGTGGGCTGGATACCCGCATCTAGGCACGAGTAACCTGTATTAAATCCTCGTCTCGACTTATTTGTTCCCAATACACGAAAAAGATCTACTCGAAAAAACTGTGATAATCGTTTCACTAATTTCGATGCCAGTAAACGTGGTAAAGGGAACACGTAAAATTTCGCTGATTTAGGTCTTTGTTTTTTAAAAAATTTAAATTCTAGTTATTTTCTTCCTTTTTATGGATTTTTCAACAGAATAGAATTCATTGAGTTTTTATGCTAGAACAAATTGAAGGAGAGTTTTGAAATCGTCGTAACACTGCAAACAAACCGACAGTTCCAGAGTTTTCATTTTTGTTTCCTTAATAAATGGGGGGGGGGGTCAAAAATTTACGATTTTCGGTCCCCTTACACCCCTCCATGAGGGGGATCTAATGCCCGTAGCCCCATAAAATATTAGGGCACAATAATCAATGGTCCTGATTGCAATGGTGGCATTCGATTTGGACGCTTGTGCAGTCATCGGAGCTGTGGTTTGTAGTGTTGCATCTGGCGCAGGTTGCAACTTCACTTGTACAGCGTTTCTTAGTATGGCCATATGTGAGGCACATTTTGCAGAGCATTGGGCGTGGGATGTAGGAGTAGACTTTAGTTTTTGCTTGATTTGGAAGCCCTAGCAGCCCTACTCCTTCATGAGGAGTGAAATTGAAGTGGCCATGTCATGCAACTAACAACGGAGCAACGCAGTTTCATCAACATCGTCCACGCGGGAACCAATTACATTTCATCCGCTTACATTGTATCCGCTTTGTATCCTCACATATTCAACTTCTTTCTCACAAGAGGTTTTGAGTAGGGTTAACTCTCAAGTACATCTTCAAACCTAAACACGTTGACTGCGATTGCGCGGGTCGTAAAGTTGATTTGGTTAGGTTGTAAAAAAAGACGGGAAATTCGACTTACCTGCTCGAATAAGTTTCCATCCTTTGTAAATGTACAAAATGGACGTGCTCAATAATATTTTCCTAGTATGTTAACATTTAAAATTTTTTACAATAACTATATTTCAAGGCATTCTAAGAGAAATGACGTCCAGGTTGATCTGCAACTAGGTACATTTCTTTATTTCAACTCACGACGCAGAGACCTCGTGATTATTTTAGGGAGCACAACGAATGGACTTACCTAGTTTGTCGATGTACTTCTGTTGTTCTCAATCTTGCTTATAATGGCAGGCCAATCAATGTCTTCATGAGTTCTACGCCTTCAACACCTGACACCAAGTTAACGGCTTCGCTATCTTATTTCAAAAAAAATAATCATTATACCCAATACCTACGAAATTTATGAAACGCCCTATCGGGAAAAAAAAAACATTCCCCTCGGAGCGCTTATTTCAGTCAATACAGTACTTGTATACCCCCCAGGGAAACAACTCAAGACCCTCGAGTCACAACAAAGGCGATCTGAAGAGAGCACAGAGAAGAAACCATTTAGCACGGAATGTATGAAACGGGGAATCTAAGTACAAGGTCTCCAAACAGGATACCCCGAGCTTAGAAACAGCTAAGTTATGATGCAAGAGGAATTAAAAACAAAGGAGAGATTTCGGAGACTGCATTAAATTGGCAGAAGTCTCAAAGGCCTATCTGTCGCTAGGGTAACCTAACAGTATTTCCCTAAAGGCGCCAGTCCTCAAAGCTTGAGATAGGCCCACCTTACTAACCTACACCGATTTAATCTTTGCTTCCTGAGGAGCATTCCACCGATACGGAACATCATGCAGTCACTAGAGGCATCATTCAAAAAATATCGAGGGCCTTGCAAGCCAGGGATTTGGCACTTAGATAGCAGTAACGCAGTAATGCAACCATTATCAAGCATAGACGTACCTTGAATTGGTAACAGCCAGCCGCTCGGTGCCGACGGAGGATAGGGCGGACACACAACGGCATAGGTAGCGTGCTATTAGTTTTCCTGTCAAAAAAGCACCTCTAAAAAGGCGTCTTTTTTTTATTCTGTATCAATAACAGAAGTTGTTTAACCCCGTAGCTATGGCAGTTGTGTATCTGCCATACATAGCTGTTGCCTCAGAGGTGAACCTCACATATTCAACTTTTCTCACAAGAGGTTTTGAGTAGGGTTAACTCTCAAGTACATCTTCAAACTTCAACACGTTGACTGCGATTGCGCGGGTCGTAAAGTTGATTTGGTTAGGTTGTAAAAAAAGACGGGAAATTCGACTTACCTGCTCGAATAAGTTTCCATCCTTTGTAAATGTACAAAATACAAGTGCTCAATAATATTTACCTCGTATGATTTAAATTCCTCCGAAAACAGTTAGCGAAATGCTTTTAAATGTTTTCATTTACATTGGTGCCTACATAAACAATTTACCTAGTGGTACACATTTGTCAAACTCCGTAGTCAACGTTTTAGAAGTTAAAATGTCAGCATCTAAGTAGATGCAGAAATGTCTTCTATAATAAATATGAACACAGCGTCATTAAATCGTTATAACATTAATCTATTTCGTAGTATTCGTATACTTTCAGATAGCGACTCGCTATATTCCAAGTTATTTCTCAGGGATTATCCAATAGAAACATGTTTGAACGCTTGCGAATGATGAAATGAGACGGCGCTACTTGGAATCATTACATTACATTAGTTCGAAAGCGACCATCGAAGCCCTATAATTTTAATTGTAAAACGAACCAAATTTAAAAGAATAATTTAGTTTTTCACAGTTAAAACTCGAGAACGTAGAAAATTAAATAATACAGAGTTAAAAGAACCTACAAATGTGCAGTATAGCTAGTTTTCTTAATTCAAGGACAGGAAAGGAAACGAAGACTCCGTGTAAAGACAAATAGCTTTATTGGACAAGTCAGATAATTACTTACATGACAATTTCACAAACAAGACTTGGTAGAAGCTACAACCGGAGTTGGAATCAATTGAAAAAGAGGTGGGTGCAAGAGCGGTCGATGCGAACAAAGAGAGGCGGAGGGCGTCCTTTCAAAAACGTCTTCGACCACTCGGAAAAAACCCAAACTTTGGAGGGTCTTCGCACCACCGCACCACCCACCGATCTGCACCACACACACCTTCTCATACTCTGACCCTCTATAAGATCAGACAATAGAAAGTTTCTCCTAAAATAATGAAAGTCGTTCTGTTTCACAAAACAGTCTCAAGTTGTTCACTTGCATGTAGTAAAGAACAATTTGGGTTTGTCAGCTTTATTAAAAGTTTACTTCTTTACTAAATAGTTATGTTAAAAGATTGGGGTAGGGTGTACAAAGGTGATAACTGTCCGAGAACAGCGTGAACTGCCACCCGTATGGTCAGCGGCTGAGACAAGAAAACGTCTCGTACGGCTGACGATCCGGGCTGCGCAGGCTGCTCCGCAACAGTAGCCAACGTTTAGTTGCCTTCTCCTCCTCTTCTTGCTTTACAATGAACAGAGAAGTGCTTCCATTTGGCTCGTATGTTTGCTTTATACAAATACAGGAATTATTTAAAGGTAAAATAATGCTACCATCGACACTTGACACTCCCGCATATGGGTCCGAAATGACTACTATTTATACCATTTGTCTCTTTTCAGCTTTCTGGCTGAGAAACCTTACTACCATTATTGTTTTTAAGAAAGTTTGGACATGGAGGCATGCGAGAGGTCCAAAGATTTCAACAGCCGTGCCTTGACGGCCCCTGCGCGAGCCAGCCCACTCTCCAGCTCACTAAAGTTGCGAACAAAAACGCTACGACACTGATGCAGTTGCACGCAACAACGGGCATCATGATATGATCAAGAGGGAAGAGTTGATACTTCAGGAGTTTTGTTGCAAGACAGAGAGAGTAAGCAGGAAACCTCGAAATTTACCGAGCAGACAGCTAGAGAGCGAGCGGACTCTAAGACCATGAGAGAAGCCAGAACGCGAGAAAGTTCCACTCCCGCTCCCCCGGTGACCCAAATCCCAGGTTGCTGCGCCCTCTTCAAAGGATACCAGGTTCACTTAGAACAGCCCTGAGCCCTGGTACCTCTCCTGAGATGGCAGTCGGAGAAGTAGTTGGCTGTTCTATGAGATTCCGAGCTCTGAAGAGGGCAGGAGGAGCGCCCGCAGGCACAAAGACATGCGAGGCCTGGGTAGAGCTCTCATCACCTGCGCTCGCAACCCCAGCACTCACCCAAGTTCCCATCAGTGAGCCGGTAATTTCCATGAGGCGTTCACAATAGAAGTTCGGTCTACGCTTATCCAAGTGTAAATCCAACACTTTCTTTCCAACAGAGGCATTGATGTAGCTAATTTGAACACGCTACCATTACCAAAGAATTTGGCAAGCCCTGTTCCAGACAAGTTAGTCATCCAAGGCAGCAGCTCTCCAAGTGATTCATTCCGAACATTATTTTACTGAAGAACGGACCAGCTCCATTAAGTATAGTTAAACTTGTCCGGTTCGCTCGCCCTAAATAGAAGAATTAGGTCCCAGTTCCAGGGAGGAGCGTCCTTCGAACCTGTGAGGCTGAGGCAGAAGCGCAGGATGTGAGCGACAGACGGGAATGAGAAATTTGTGATCGGAACATCTGAGCACGGGTGGACCACTCGCATGCCCACATAGAAAATAATTACATGAATAATAGTACATACACATATAATCAACATAAAAAGGGATAAATAATAATTAGAATATTTGCAAATTTCTTAAAGATAACCTGCGAAGATGCTGTCGTTTGCTCACACCAGCACGAGCTTTTGGTTCAGCAGAGAAGACAGGCAGTAACGAGGCGCAGGATCCCCACTATAGTAGAATATAAAGGGCGCTGCATCGTTGAATGCTTTACGTTCAAGAAGGTAATTCAAGGAGCGCCAATGAGCAACCGATCATCTGAGCGTAGTAGTTTAAGGAATTTAATCAACAGTGAACTCTCTAGGCCAAGTTAGTTCCTGCCCTAATTTTGCGTGAGGAAATCGAGTGCAACTCCCTGAATTACGTTATGATGAGAGTTATGTGAACAAAGAGCTGAACTTACAGTTGTCTGTAGACATCATAATAATGCTCTGAGCACGTCTTTTAGAGACAAGTTCAGGTCCAATTTAGAAAGCGTTATCCAATGAATTCTGGAAGCCTAGTACAGACACTAAGAAATCAATGAAGGCAAGAATACAGAATACATTTACTCACATTTTCCCAATGCTTTCGTTAGAAAATCTTCATGGTAGACCGCTAAGATTCGCATGACTAAGGGTAAAAAAAATTACATCCCGATAAATTCACTGAACACACATAGATTACTAACTCGTTTTCCCCGATAGAACAGCAAAGCCCTTCGTTGACCGGTGATTTTAGGCGATCGCTTCTTGGACCTTACGAAAAAAAAACTGAAATACTGCATCACGCCTCTCCAGAGAAGGTAGGCGCCACCACGAGAGAAGGCATGCTTGGGGCATGCATGGCGTTTTGTCAAAGGTAAATAAGAACTACGATTTGCCATGATCGCGAGTTTGACGCTAATACGAGGGTATGTCAATTATAAGGAAGGGATGATTAGTGTACGATTGACGCTTCAAAGGTTATGATTCGTCCATGTGTGACACTTTGACTCTCCACGTAAGAACCAGCGTGGGTGCGTAGCTTTGGAAAAAGCCGAAGACCTTAAAGCAAGATGACCACACTGAATTCATTACCTAACTAGAGTAGTCCAAATTAAATCTACATTGGCAGTTGAGGTGTCTGTCCTTCAAAAACGGCATTCGAAGAGAAACTCTGAGGGCACACTAGTCCTATTCAGGATGGGGAACTGTATCGAAGATTTTTCATGACTGTGTTGGAAAACGAAACTGCAGCCTGCCCATGCCGGATAATGAGCTCGTGGTCCCAATGAACTATCCAAGTATGCTGAGTCCACCATCCAACAACTGTATCGCGTTATTCCACTCCCTCTTGTTCATGGGAACAAATGGACATATAACACCTTTAACGCTTTCAGCTTGCATTCAGAAAAGCTTTCGAAGATTTCCATAAGAAGGTGGGATGCGAATGACTGGGAAAGGCTACAATAAAATCCCTGTACTTTCATACCTCCACATCCATTATATTTATTTGCGCCGACGCTAATAGATTAACTCAATGAAATGTATTAAAATGCTTCCAAAGAAAAGGAAGCTAGTAAGTTCTTTTGCAGTGTATGCCCGAACACTAGACGCGAAGTCACAAATTAGCCACGTAAGGCGATATGAACACATTACTGAAGCATCCCGCCGCATTCGTCGTCACATCCAGGCAGTGTTTTGACGATCAACCAACTTGCCGTTCCTGACTAGACATTCATGTATTCGCTTTTCCTACGCAGATGAAAGGAGGAGGAGGAGAGTATTAGAAGTGGAGCTTCTTTCTTCTTGCAGGGCCGTCGTCGAAATTAATGTGACACAGGCACTCGGTAACTCAAATCATGCTTCTAAACCATCCCTCTAGCCCTCAGTGTAGTCCACTCGTTGATCATTAAGTAGCAAAATTTGAGCTGAGAAGAAAATGAAGCTTGTGCAGCTTAGAAAAACACGAGAAAAAATGAGCAGATCAAGTTTGTGCATAGGCCAGAAGAACGAAGATACACGAGACTGGTTTTGAAGAAACTTTTTGAAATAGTAAGACCACCAGTCGAGAGCGAGCATTGCAAGCGTTTAAAGAAGCGACTCACGGCCAAACTAAGCTCAAGAAAAACAGGAATGTAACAAAAATAGGAAAGGAGCTCCTTGCAGCAGTACGAAAATAAGAAAAAACATTTACAGGATTTTATACAGATAAACCAGGAAGGCGTACAGGAGAACTGGCCAGAAAGAAGGGCCATGGAACAGTAACCCATGCCTGGCTGGTGACGCTCGGCTCGCTTCCCTGCACGCAGCACCTGCGTTCGTCACACACTCCCCCGCAGGAGACGCTCAGCGGCCACACACTCACTCTGCAGCCCGCGCAGGGTAAGCAGCACGGGCCGCCACAGTTCCAGCATTACATGGAGCCAGCGTGGTGCGGCAATACACTTCGCACGGCAATATGCCCGAGTACTTCGCAGCTATGTTCTTCACCCTACTCTCTTCTTGAACATATTGCGCACCGCACATCCACACGCACTTCACACGCCTGTGCAAACCCTACCATACTTTACTGACTTCCTCTGCCGTGAAGAAGTGTGGAGGGTTTCACTCGTCAGACTTTTCTTTCACGCTCGTTTCCATTTCATCGGTTAGCTCTTTCACGCCCCGTCAGCCCAAATTCTCCGATGGTAAGGATGGATAACTGAGCGCACGCAGAGTCTCTTACGAACGGAACTCCTCCAGCAGCAAGTCTTTTCTCCCATAAAGAAGCGTCTTCCAGGAATATACTTTTTCATAGCAAACGATTCCCATTGCAACTGACCTTGAAAAAAAATATACCATTTGCGATATTCTCCACTCCAATCTAAAGAAGAAACCTAACATGATATTTACAGCGTCGAATTGCATACATATCCCAATTTATTGATGGATCAAGTAAAGCGTGAATCCTTCCTTAACCAGATGGAAGTGGGTGAGGAGGCGAATTTAGGGTGTTGGGGGGAGGAGAGAGAAGGATGAGGTCCGCTTCTTAGTTCCAAATCTTGAGGAAGCTGTCCCATGATCCCGTTGCTACAGCCATCCCGTCTTCGGTCACACCCAGGCAGCTCACTCGGTTGTCGTGCCCAGCCAGCACACCTGCAAAAAGCCCCTCGTCACTCGCACAACTCGTCAAGTATCCACAGAGCTGTGCAATGAAACATGCGTTTCCGAGCACCTTTGTAAGAAGTGAAATGCATTTGCTCACCATTTTGTTAGCAAAATCGGTTATGGCAACTCTGAAGCTAAGGGAAAATCTTTGCGGCAGTGTGACACTCGCTCGTTTCCTCCAGATCAGCCAGCATAAGAATAACTATACGAACATCAAACACCTACAACATACTCTATACAAATTCTAATTCCATTAGTTCCCCTACACAGCAAACGTACTCATTACGTGTACGAGCATGATTCTACACATTTACAAGGCAGTGTACTTGAGAACGAACCCAAACTACCCAGATAAAAATAACACACAGCCCAATCAACGCTCAACAGCAATTCTACGGACACCCAAGCGTACTAAAAGAAGAGTTTGCAGCGAACTCACCAGCTCTCTCAGTCCTCATGGAGTCCCAGACATTGCAGTTGAAGTCGTCGTAGCCGGCGAGCAAGAGGCGGCCGCTCTTACTGAAGGCGACAGACGTGATGCCGCAGATGATGTTATCATGGGAGTACATGGCCAGCTCCTGGTCCGCACGGATGTCGAACAGGCGGCACGTCGCGTCGTCTGAGCCAGTGGCGAACGCGTTCCCGTTCGGGAAGAACTGAAACACATCACGAATGTTTATTTCTCGCTACTTCATTCTCAATGAAGATAACCGTCTAGTAAATGTTTCGTTCAATAGTCTTTCCAAGGAAAATGGTAATGGTATGCTATTATCAGTTAAGGATTTTAAAGTTAAGGTATTTTAAAAACCAATGTATTAATTTCATGTTTTTACTCTTATGGTAAAATCAGTGAAAGCTATCTTTGGGCTTGAATTGCAGTTAAGTTGTTTCCTAAACTAAATTAAAAGTGGTCAAATGTCATCTGAACCATGAAATTGTAACAAGCATTTTAAAAAACACATAAGAAAGCTTACTACTTCTGATTCAAAGCTTTAAAATTGAAAACAAATGATGTCGTTTTCAGCTTGTCTTGAGAAGGCGAGAACACGATTTTGCGTGAAAAATAGAAGCCGTAAAAATTACGGAAAAAAGTTTATCACATCGGCTCGACTCAAAATCAGAGTATTCATTTCCGGCATTCCTCACTTTATTGAACGCAATTTTTACGAAATGATTTCTACAAAGCCTTATCAAACAAAACTCATCTACTTGACAGATGATTTAAGGACCAATTAAGATTGGGACTAGTTTGCGTTGAACAGACGAGTGACGTCAGAAAGAAAACTTTGGCTCTATACGGTGCCAGCAAGGCAAGAAGAAATATCTTCAATGATCGCTTCATCATTGTAATCGGGTTGAGCAGATGGTTTCCCAACTTCTCAACTTGAGGAAAAGAAGTAGGTGAGTGGAGAGCAAGCTCAGTGAATAGGCGAGTTGCCCTCTAAATTCTACTCGTCTTCTCCGTTTGCTATTACCTCCAGAGAGCCAGTGGTCTGGAGTAAAAAAAAATACCGCGGATCCCGAACAGGGATCGATCCAGAGTCTTTCTATTTTGAAGCTTGGTGCTCAAACGCCCGCGCCACGGAGGAAAGACATAAGGTAACGCCCGAGACAGAGCGCAGCACTCACGGTGACAGCGTTGATGTCCGACTCGTGCCCCGGGAAGGTCTGCTTGCACACGCCGTCTCTGATGTCCCAGAGCTTGGCCGAGGCGTCGCAGGCACCCGACACAAAGGTGCGCAGGCTCGATGACAGCGACAGGGACATCACGTCCCCTGTGTGCCCTGTAAACTGCGTGCATTGCTGGCCCGTCTCTATGTCCCACAGTGCACTGAAATAAATCATATACTCGTGAATAGCATACCACAATGGTCATGAGAAATAAAAACACTCCTATTCGATTTTCGGCACACTTCGCTGGATGAAAACACACTTAACAGTAGCACATCAAACCTATAGGAGTAGCTATTCAAAGCAGAAAGATTACATTAGCATGATACATGCTTGTAATTCGCAGTGAGACAACTGCTTTTGAAAATGTTTCATTATCCTTCCTCGTGTCCTGTCATGAGAACATGATGGCAGTGCCTCAATACAGGACTGATACTTGGTAACACAAACGAGAGCGAGCAAAGTAAGGCAATCTGTCATCTACTTAATTCCATAGGGGTTGTCTCTACTTCACAGATCCCCTTTATCAAACCACCCTTCAACACTTAACGTTATTGATGTTTTTCTTTCAATAAGCTCGCTTTTGGTTGTTTTAAACATCTAAAAAATAGGATTTTACTTATTTAGAATAAGAAATGGTTTACTATCATTCGATTCCCTAGTTCTAAATAAGTTTAAACTTTTGAAGGTTAAATAGTCTTGTATTGAGACAGTTTGACACAGGTCTAATGGTAACCCCGGTTTTTCGTGAGGAAGAGGAGAACGATAACTTTGCTCTGAGTTTATCGAAAAATTCTAGATTCAATCTAAACGAGTTATGTAAGTTAGTCTCGCCATGATTACCAGTATACACCTCAGTTCAGAAATACGTTCAGATTAGTTCCCCGTCAACGGTTGTACTATCTTGAAATGCACGCACAGTGGTGCGCCGATTGAGCTCGGATTTACGAAAGTTCATTTCAACCACTTGAGAGGAGTGACTTGACTGAATCCGACTTAGAAATTGTTTTCTATAAAGGAAACTATACCTTAAATAGTTAATGGTAAGACCTTGATACTCACCAGGTCATGTCTCCAGAGCTGGTCACTATCTGACTATCATCTAAGAAGCGACAGCAGCTGAGGTAGCCCGTGTGCCCCGGCAGCTCGCGATTCACCTTCACATTTCCTTCTTTGGTCTTCAGGCTGCTCGCAGAAAGTACATCATTATCAGTCAAACACAACTTTAGGAACCTTAAACACAATTGAGACGAGTAACTCCGGTTATGAGCGCATCAATAATTCGATAAATTTTAGCTAATAAAATTTTACTGTTCCATCGCAAGAGTAACCATAAACCACCAATCAATGGCTGATCAAGTTTCAACGTGATTACCATGAATAGATTTAGGGAAATATCTCCCATTGGTCTAATGAACAATCCTACGAGCATATAAGTTAGGGATAAAATAATCACGTCAGACCTCAGTATTTCAATTTCAAAACAAGGCTAAGTTCCTTATAGAAACAAACCTCACCAAGTCGGAAAATGTGATCAACGGCAACAATATGGCGAAAGAAAACATTGCCCATCGATTCATACGCTTCAGCTGTTCAAGAGAGTTTTTGAACCATGGCTAAAGACCAACAAAGAAAAAAGGTTTTGATAAGTCGAACAATTTCGAGCCCACACAAGACACGAGTTTTATATCATGCCCCTCTCATTACACATCCGTGTTTATTTGAAACGCTGCTTTATAAAGCAATCACTCGAGTAACGTAGAACTTGCAGAAGATGCTTAGGAGTTCACATTGAAATAACACTGCCAAAAGCTATGGTTTCTTTTCTCCAATACATACCGAGTCTCCCAGAATGAACGTACTCACTCTTTGACCTCAGGGGGAAGTACTCAAGTATTTGGTTATGATGTGTTTATTAATATTGAGACAAGTCTACTAATTTGAATAAAAAATTTAAAATTCAAGAAAATCATGTGGAATTAAAGAAAACATAGTTGTACCTAAACCAAAAGCACAAAATCTATAAGTAACCGTCAGTCAAAGGATGAGTACCTACATTTTTTGGGGAAACCCTATAGTGGCCAATTTCGTGTCCAACACTGACATCGTATATATAACACTTGGTATTCGATTGTTTACATGCATTAACGACACATTTACCATAGTCATGGTAAACAAACAAGAAAATCGAGCATTAATACAATGTTGATAGTAAATACACGACAAAAAAGACACAAAAACCTCCAGAAAGCAAGAAAGCTAAAACCCTTTAAGCTTTCACTGCAGTGTCTTTCCCGTATTTTGTAAGCATTTCGTTAGTTTTTTGAGCGTTTCCTGAGTGAGGTCCTTCAATGAAACCCAGCGTTGCTGTAACCAGCACGGTGTACTGGCACATGATATAATTGCACTTCCCGTTGACCCTCCCTGTGTTGTGATGCAGGGAAACACAGCAGTAGCAGGCAGGCACAACACAAACAGAGGAGAAGCAAGTCACCTGTAGATGGAGCAAATATTGTCGAGCCCACCGCAGGCGACGAAGCTGCCGGAGGGAGCGTAGGCACAAGTCATGACCCAACTCGAGCGCAGCGGGATGGCGTGCACTTTGTTCGTGGTGTAGCTGTCCCAAACGATCAGCTTGCCATCCTGACTCGCGCTCACCAGGTTCCTGCACACACAAATACCACACCAATTAGAATCGCCTCTTCTATTTCAGTACATTTTTAAAGCACTTCAAAACATCATCAAAGGGTTCAGTGCACTCGAAAAAAATTGAACACCACAGCCGAGTAAGGAAAAGCGCATTAAACCCTGAAGATGAAGAGCCACACGGCGGGTTATGGTGAACAAGGTTACTTCAGATATTATAACGCGAGAACCTATTTTATCGATTGTTTGCCATCTTTCTCAATGAAAACTCTACAAAACTATAAGCACATCAACAACTCTAGGCAGGATTGTCTGGCACATATAAATTTCTCACTTCAGGCCAAAGAGAAATAAATATTTCAGATCATAAGAACTTAGTCCTGAAACAAGTCACGGGACGAAAATTAGCAAACAAACACCGAGGTAAATACTGCAAGGGCACTGCAATACACGAACAATACACTATAATCAAACCTTTTCTTCTAGAACCTTTGATGGGATCACGGCGCTTGCTAATTTGAAGCAAGCTCATAATAAAACTCATTTCATAAAGTAATCATTTGCTGTGCTTCCAATTGATTCATTAGACAAATTATTACCAGCATTAGCTACAAAGTTTAGCAGCATCTGCTTGTAAATGACTGACCAACCGACCTACACAGTACTTTTCGTATTTTCATCAGCACAGCATATCGAGATACCAAATGAAAGATAAAATAAGCATGTTGCTAAGAAGCAAGAGAGCGGGACGCACGCGAGAGCAATTCGGCATGCCGAATGCCACACACCCCAGAGATTGTGGCGGTCGACACCTGTAGCAGTGATACAAGTGAGGTAATTACAGCAAGCTCACTGCCTGCACTGTGAGGGGACACGAGACTGTGTCAGGGTACCTGCATCGTGGTGCAATTAGCAGGGCATCGCAAGCAATGCCAGTCAGTCGCTCATTAGATTAGATAAGTTTAATCTGTTAGTTTAGGCTCCCCTAACCTCAACTAAAGTGTTCCAAAGAAAGGATGAAAGCACAATTTGGTATGGAGTTAAAGGAACGGGGAATCTATGCACGAGGTGAGTTACCACATTATATTCCTTGTGCACAGAAATGGTAAGTTAGGAAGGAAGTTAATGAAACACGATAAAATTTGAAGGAAGTAGTAGATGCTGAAGAAAAGACAAGCAGTGAACCGAAAAAAACGAGGTCGGCAATGAAAGAAAAAGCTCATTCCAACAAAAAGAATACCTATCTAATTCTTAGCTTGGGAACTCGTATCTCTCCCTATGGGACGCTAATGCCTTTAGACAAAATACAATAGTTGTATCCCCCTGAGGTTTTAACGAACTACGACAAACCATGCCGAAAACGATGGTGAAATGATCATTTAGATGACAAATAGAGGGAACAGGAAAATCAGAATCATTTTATCTCAGAAGACTGCTATAAATTTAGGTGTGACCAATGACCACGAAGGCGCAGCTCCGCAGAGTGCACTGACCTCGACGGGTAAACTGTAAACACATCTAGGACGAGCTCATCAATGTTTTGCCCAATATAAGAGAATGCAAAATTTTCAGGGTACGCTAACTCCAAGATCTTCATTGCAGCATGCTCGATGCTCGCAGAAGAAGGAAGTTAGATACAAATTGCACAGAAGATGAGTTGACAGGAGTCCAGTAAGCGATTCGATGGAAAAAGCGAGAGCGAGCAGTTCTGTGACACCTACAGAGGGTAAACCGTGAGCGCAGTTGCGAGAGCAGGGCACAGAAAGGATGTGGCGCAAACAACAGAGGATGTGACGGCCAGGACAGCAGGGGATCCGCCACCACCGCTACCACAGCCTGCTGCATTTGCAATATCTCGGCCAACACTACAGCCAATGGGTCTTACAAGTTCCATTGAGGAAAATTCAGATCGAAATGCGTGCAGCGATCATACAGGTAGTTTTGAGCAATAGAGAATTGGTAGTTGTACCGATTGCTAATGTAGCTCTTAATTAAAACAGCTTGCGGCCAAAATTTTTCGAAACATGCACCGCGTTTGTTTGCTGTTTGTTCGGTTAGGTTGTAGGTATAAAATTGTGAAATCGATTTCACTGTTCGAAAACATTTGATTTTTCCAAAGAAATATGAAAAATACAATTGCACGATAACATTTCACGTGGTATGATCACAATTAATTTTTGAAAAGGTCGTGAAACAGATGAAATTTTATTCATTTATACCGGCACGTGGATGAACAATTTACCTATTGACGTGTGTCCCAATACGTGGGGAACGTGTTTATCAAATAGCATAATTCGCCACAGTCCCGATCCAAACGAGACCTAACACGTGCAATAGAACGGACAGAACTAACTCGATATTCAATAGGGCAGCCCTTATTTCAGGTTCTATTGAATTTATATTAAAAGTGTTCAAGATTCTGTAGTCATTTGAAAACGATCTCATAGGGACGAAAAAAAAAATATAAGAGACCATTCAGCATGGACTGTAGAAACCGAGGAATCATGCATAAAATGTGTTCTTACACATACCCTGCACAGCGAATAGCAAGTTCGGAAAGATGAGGAAGAAAATACAAAGGATAGATAGCGAAGAAGGTTTGAACACTGAAAGAAACAAAGTGGGATAGATAGAAGAAACAAAGAACAATAGAAGTCCTGAAGGCCTATTCCTAGCTGAGGTAACCCAACAGTATCCCTCTAGGAACGTCAGTTCTTTAACTTGACAAATTTAAAACCTAATACCTACCTGTCTCCCGAGGGGAGCTCAATCAAAGGGATTAAACTTTCGTTGCCAGAATACTTCAATCAATGTAAACAGTCTTCAAAATATGAAACAAAATAAAATGTCCCCATAAGCATCCTCTAACGGAATTCCTCTTGACAAAGCTTCAAAATTTTCAAACTGGCAATGTCAAGAGCCCATCTAAATTATTCCTAAAACTAAAAAAAATGTCAAGTTCTTCATCAAAAAACAACATAAAATTCCTCCACGCAGGATAAACGATTTCCATGTTATGTTACAATTAGAATTTTGCTCACACTAACGACAGACACCTGGCAAGTCAAATTTGAATATAAGAGTAAAAGAAATTAGCTGCTTCATGTATTATTTGACACTGGCAATAGCAGAGAAAATAATTCTGAGTCCTGCTGTACTTTCACAGCATTTGAAGCGTTTACACATCAAGGGACAAGCTCTATCATAAACAGGATGTCAGCGAAGCACTATCAGTGTGTCGACACAACAGGCTACTGATTTGCCTCTCCGAACTCGAGGCTTAAAGCACTATTTTGTTTCGGGGTATACTGCTCTCGTGGTTTGGTGCTTCTTCGTGACTGCGAAGGAACAGGCGGCACATACACCAAGTGTAGAGATGATAATAATAATAATGAGAGGTGTTGATACAATCAACATTAAAGCACGGATACGGGCCCTTTACTGCAAATTGTAGAGAATTGTGAGAACTTAAACGATACATCAAATACCTCTATAAAAAACATAGCGAAACGAGCTTTGTTTCAACGCATTTCTGTCAAAGAAACACAGATACATACACATGGTTCGTAACAGATGACTTTTGGAAACTAGAACGTCCCCTGGCAAAAATTTCCGACGGATAAACCCCACAAAAACGTGATAACAATAAACACAAGATCGCATTATTGGAAGTGACGGAGTGCACTGCATTAGATGCGGCCACGAAACGCAGATGAAGAAGTGACGTCACGATGCTAATGTGACACTGTAGCGCGAGATACGAGCGCAGTAGCCGAGGCATTACGCGAGAGCTGGAGTTTATGATGCGCGGACCACAGCATTACGAGACACGGGCACCATCATAGCGAGGCTCCGTCGCTCAGCCTGCGGCAATCTCGCGATCACCCTAAATGCATTGCTACCAACCTCTCTATATTAAGTCACATGCGACACTCGGAACTGCAGAAATGCTTCCTTTGTAGTACACGAATTGCAGTGGCACGACTGACACTCGAATTAACAAAAGTCTCACATATAAAAAGGCACTGCTGTTTTGCCATGCCACTTCATACTAGCACTTACGATAGGCAACCAGCATCACATTTTATTTCAGAGTATTCTGCATCGTCTTCCACACAACGAAGATGTTCAACACCCGTCAAGCGGACGTGCGAGCGATAAGAAGCATAGTACGTGGCAAGTGAGATTACTGCGCATTTACTCGACTAGCTACTCATACTTGGGATATACTCCATTTAAATCAAAAATTAACGTTTCATCTAGAGAGCGAACATCGCGTTGTTAGAAACGCCAGAAGTCTTGAAGCATCCAGTAAGGCACGCATAGTATGAGACTTAGGATGAAAGCATTCTGTGTTAAGTGCTTCTGCAGTGCCCGCAGTCTTTGAAATTAAGACGCCACCTTCTATCGTCACAAGATAATAAAAAAAATAGGTTTAAATGCGCTTTAATTACATAAATTTGAAGGTACCGCTACTCTTTACTCAAATATGTTACAGACATTGTTATTACTCTTAATATACCACGTAATGGGCACGGAATGGAGGAACAGAGGTGCAGAGAGCTGTAAGTGTCAGCTATGTAAGCGATAGTTTGCGCCATAATACAGCTATTGTAAATGCACCTGAAGAGATAACCTTATCTCTGCAGATTATTATTTTATGACAACTAAAAATTCACGCTCTGCCGTAAAAGTGTAGCGTGCAAATTGTTCAAGAACAACATTTAATTCAAGCTCATAATACCAAAAGCTCAATGGAATAATCTTCATCCACATTTAGTTAGACTCTTCCAAGTTTGAGCGTTAACCAGATGCTCGGTGTTCAAATAGTGGTTGAAAATTATACTTGAAAAAACTCTCGACCTGAAGATTTAGACCAGAAAAAATAGCTAGTGGCGTAGCCAAGCTGACAGCTAAGAGAACTAACTCAGTCGGCAGTACAGCTACAATGGAGTAAATTGTTTGAAATCCGTCACTTGAAGAGCGCCTTAACAGCATTTCAAACTAATGCACTTTTTAACACGAACCCCAGACGAACTTCAACGATGAGAATCTTGCAACGTCATTTCTGAATGAAATAATTTTAAGTGGATTGTTGCATTATTCTTTGAATTGCTGAGAAACAATGCAAATACTAAATCGAAACAAAAGCTGAAAATTCAACTAAAAATTTTCAGACAATGAATACGTGAACACAGCAGTATCAAGTGTCGATTGAACGAACATAAATACTCGTTAGTAGCTCGGTTTATATTAGATATTGTGAGTTAGTTGAAGCCCCCTAACCCAAAGGTCTTCCTAACAGAAAGAATTCAAGTCCACTTAGTTCGGAATCCATGAGTAAAAAGTGTCCTTACACCCTGCGCATAGAAACAAGACCAACAAAAAGTTAATAAAACAAATGTTGATGAAATTCGTTAGCGCTGAAAAATACAATAGCAGTGAACCGAAAAAACATGGTCTGGCACAGAACAAAAAATCCTGTTCTATTTCAACAAAAGAAAGACCTACTTGACTTTCAGCTCGAGTCGCTAATTCCTCTAAATAAATAGTTCAACCCCCAGAGAAATTACCTCCCTCCCTTTTTCCCCTTGTAACTTCCCCATCGCGTTATACTTCTGATTTATACCCAGGAATTCTTTTAACGAGACATCCTAGAGGCAGCACATTGAGTTTAGGTCGTCTCATCTCCCTGCTTGAAATACATTTGCAAGCCACCGAAGTTATGGGAACTCGAGATGATTAATATCTACGCTTCAAAACTCCAACACTCAAACCGCAACATGAGCGACGAGGGGCCACGGAAGGGATTTTCATAACGCTGCTGACCGACCAGTAGTCACAAACTCAATTTTCATAAATACTTAATCAAAGCTAAGTGAAGGCACGATCCAGTTAATGCTTGCTATTTTCAAAATTGCTTTTTACAATACACTTGAAATTTGAGTCGAGTATTGAACTTCAGTTTAATCAATTGCAGTCAAAGGGTCAATACCAGAAAACCTTTAACATCAGAAACAAGTCCCCACATTTATAGAATGATCTTAATCTGAATAATTGATGACCCGTGATCGCAATTGAAACCGAGTTGGAAATAATTCGCGAATTTCATAATTCTCCGCTGTTGTTTTGAAACGTGCCGGCTTAAGATTGATTAACGATACTCATGAAGTGACAGAAAAAGATCACGGTAACTAATATACTTTTGAAAAGACATAAACGGAACTTTAATATAACAAAGATTGAAAACGCTATTAATTCAGAAACACAAATACAAGTTACAAAAGACCAATAGAGTGAAACCATATGATATATCAACCGTTTGAAAGAACAGTCGGGATGATTCAGCAATGACACTGCACGAATGGATAAATTAGAACCCAGAAAACGACCCATGGCAACAATGACCCGGCGTAACAGTGAAATTAAAACCACCCAATTTAGGTATGACCGTAAGAAGGCTATGGCAACAATATCGGGAGAGAAATACCGCGAAATGTCTGTCATAGAACGCTCACTAGCCGTCTCAAGTATGCGGAGATTTTGCCGGTTACTTTTGAGTTCATTTGAATAGAAGAGGGATGAAGAGATAGCACGAGAAAGACACAGGGGCAGGGCGGCAGCAGCACGGATCTTTACGCAGCGATGACGTCACGGCCTCTCACCACAGGCTACAGGGGGTAAAGAGAGCACCCACTCTCTAGTGAGAGCGCACGCTTCACAGCTCCCGACTGCCTGCCTGCCTCTCTCTCTCTCTCTCTCTCTCTCTTGCTTTATCTCTCTCCTCTTTCTCTCCGCCACTTGAACCGCACTCACTGTAGTAGTAATAATACACAAATAAGATTGAGTTCATGTGCCTTGCTTTACTCAATCATAGGTGTGAGAACACAAGGTGAGCGGGACGTCTCATCACGCGTATCTCATTAGAACCGGTCTCGCGAAATGTTCCGTGGCACGCAACATTACGGAGTAACAGCACAGGCCGTCCCTTCTTTTCCCTGCATAAAGCATTAAATGGATAAGTGCATGAGGAAGCAGCATGCAAGTTAACACGTTCACTACGGACTGGAACATATGTGCACCACTTGGTAAATTGCTCATTTACGTACTAGTAAGCAACAATGGCTACTATTTTACAGCCTTTATTTAAATTAGGCTTCTATGTCGTACAAGTTAAACTGTTATCGTGCACTATCCCCGATTGTCAGAAAGGATTAGAGTGTAATGAGGCAGTAAAGATGGCTTTTCAATTCTGCTTCTTCAAGCCTAACCAAGCCGAGCGCAGCAAACGCGGAAACTTAGAGAACGTGTTAATACGGAAGAATGGCAGCAGCGGTGCCGGCACTAGGACGAGCGCTCCGAGCCACCTCCTCGCGTGCCCCCACAGCACACGCGCGCTGAATTGTGCTGTCGGGAACTGGTAACCTATCTTCGATATTGCCGTCACTCGAGGAAATGGGAATTGTTTTGACGTATTTATAAAAAAAATTTCAGTGACACCCTCGCTACGCCGTTAAGATCGAGAAAAAATGAACTGAAAGAAAGTCTACACGCTGTTGCTCAACTGATTCTTCAAATACAAAGGAAAAGCAGGCGGTAAGAGACGAAGTCGTACAATGGACGTCGAAGTCCTGTTGGAAACCTAATGCTAAAGAACTCTTAAAGTGACAATGATTATACTTTCGAGGAAAGGAACCACAATTTTTATTTTTCTATGTAATTAAAAGGTAGCTCACAGCTTTCTTTGTGCTAGGTGACGGCGGAAATTTAGTTCCGATGGAAGATGGTGACAGCCGTTTTGGAATTGTCGATTCCTTAGTATAAAACAGGTTCCTTCCGAGTGAGTGCCCTCGAATTCCATGCTAAAAAAATAAACACTAGAGCTTGAAAATTGGCGTACATCAATCAGAAAAGTACTGGTGCGTATTGAGAAAGATGAGGTCAGAAAAAGCCGCAAACCTTCCATATTCTGTCCTGCCATCAGCATTTCGATAGTATCAAACCTAAACTATGCCGCATGTCATACATGGCACTGTACAAAAATGCTCATATATTTAATTTCTTTACGAGTTTTCGCCCAAATATGTTTTTAGAAGTTCACTGCCGATAGCAGTACTGTCACTGTTCTGATGTCAGCGATAACCAGATGAAGTGCCTGTCTAATGACGGTGGTTACAACAGCGGTAATGCGTACACATTTTTTGACGATTTAGAGGTAGCAGTGTTCAAAGGGACGTTGGATTGAAGCAATAAGGTGGCACATGGGGCAATGAAGACACGAGACGAGAGAGGTTGCATGTGGTGGTCTCTACCAACAGAACACAATACAGGATATTTAAATATACAGGAGCTTTGGCTACGTAGATGCCACACTGGATACCTCAAGCCTTGTGAAATTTGAAGGAACGCGAAGCACACTAACGAGATAAAACATCAGATCGCGCACGTACGGACGCTTTTACACCACCATGCTGCTTTGAAAAGGTAACATGGGCCTCCTGCGCGGTATGGCATGGTCGCTTTGAGTTGCAGTGTGGAAGTGGTGGACGTCAGAATAGAATGCATGCAGTGACCTCCCTACATCAATAAAACAGCAAAATTCAAAAGACGTAAAATGAACACTAATTCAAGTGAGCAACACGCACACTAAGTTGCAAATGACGCTCGAATAACACATGGGAGATGAACTTTGCTGACCCAATAAACCATTGCATGAGAATTTGACGCAGTTCACCGTTTCAATTTGTGAGTAGAACAAGCACACCCAGCATCGGGCGCTGAGAGATGAAGTGACACTTAGCACAGAGCACGTTAATGGTAGCCAGGATGAGCAGATGTTGATAAGAACGAGCCAGAGAAGATAAGCGAGACCGCCCGCAGCTTTGGCAAGCTCCAGCAGCAGCAGCAGTTCGGCCAGACGCAAAGCCTACACCAAACTACGAGCTGAAAGCACAACAAACCTCAATGTCAAGTCTCAACTACTTGTCCAGATTTAGCGAGCATGGTTCTGTGTTAGATGAAATGAAATCATGGGTAGTGTCGACAGTAAAATATACGCAGCCACCAAAACTGCATGTTTACACTGGCCTGCTCATGCTTATTGTCTGCGCGCAATTTTTTTCGCAGGTGAAGAAGTACGTCTCGCAGACTGAGTCACACTGAAGCAAAAATAACGTTCACGATCTTCTCGAGCGAGTGAAAAAGTTAAATGATGAGGAGTTGAACCGTGCACTAGCTGATGCCACTCTAAAAATTGCTTTGTTCTTCGAATAGTAGCGGAGACCCCCCAACGAAAGGCTGCAACGATAAAACAGCTGAACAAATCGTGTCACTTGAAACTGAACTCCTCAGAAGAAAACCACAGCGTAACAATGGTTAGACAAGAGGAAACCTCTACAGAACAGCTCTACACAAGCACGATATAATAATCAATATAAGCATTATAGTCACGACAAATATTTCTGAGGAATGCAAATTATCCGAAATTGTACGTAATTCAAGCCTCCCAAACCAAAACAAAGGTGTCTCTAAAAGATAACAAAAAGCCCGTTCCAGTAAGGAATTATGGGAACAGCGAATTTTTGGATTGTGTATCTACACTCTCCGCATAGACACAGCAAAATTTTCAAGAAGCTTATGAAACAAGATGAAAATCGAAGAAAGTAATAGGAGCTGAAAATGGTTGGCAGTGAACTGAAAAACTGCCCATAACAAAATAAATAACAGCGCCATTTCAACAAAAGGAAAGCTTATCTAACCTCCAGCTCAGGACCTCGCATCTTCCCATGGGGGAGCTAATTTCTATAGATACAATAGTTGTATCCCCACGAGGGAGAACGGGAGTGATATGGCTCGACTAGTTTTGGTCCGTAACTCCAGCAACTCGATCAGAGGGATTAGTTCACGAATTATCAGCGTAAAGAGAAAAAGCCCTCTCTGATATCGATCGCTGTAGATAACCGTCTTCTGGACAAAAGAGAGGAGCAAAGCTGGTCTTTCCAGAGGATATTTTACGCTGTCACACTGATGGAAATAATGTGTTCTTGTCGATGTGGGTACAACGTACCTCTAGTATACCGACACAGTTTGTAAGTCGAAAAGATGAAGTTAAGCGGCCCCTCCCCTCATAAATTTAGATGAGTATGCGCGGTCGTGGTTCAAGTACTAAAAACGGTTACGCGATATATAATTCTACAGTCCAAGCTTTAACCCTTTGTCCAGCGACTGGAACTCCATTGCCATATTGGTTAGAGCTTTACTTCGAGGCAATAATTTAATTTCAAGTAATGAGACTGGAGAGGTAGGATACAGGAATACAGATCAACACTTAAGGCTAATCGATGGTATTAAAATATTCGCATTCAATTTTAAACAATCCAACCAGCTATAATTTTCCAACGATTATTTTTGCTGTCAAATTTGTGTCACAGGTTTTAGGACGTGTATTTCATTCATTTTTCAGTTTGACTCAATCAGAACTCATTTATTAAAAATTTACTCGATTAATGATTTGATTCATGGAAATATAATTCTAGAAGATTTTTTTGTGGAATCGGGAAAGCATTTTCTCCAATAACATGCCCATCCAGATACCGCAAAATTTTACTGTTGATAATGAGCAACCATAAGCAATGGTCATAACCGAGGTAACTAAAGTTATGATGAGAACAAACATTTCTAGGTTTTCAAAACTTTTATCCACAATTCTTTTACGCACATCATTAAAACTTCACTGAGCTAAGGGCTAATGCGATACATTAAGAATGCTCTCATACATTTCTTAAGAAATACACGCTTAAAGCGAGCGATTTGAAGTTGCCTTGCACCAACAGAACGAGGAGAGGGAAAGACTCCCATCAAAGAGTGGAGATAATAAGCCACAAGCGTCCGTGTCAAAATTCAGGACACGGACAGCTTTAGCAAATGAATTACGTACAGAACTCGCCTACTAGCCTCTTCTGACACGCAACAATGAGTTCTGTCTCAATCGACGACTAATACAGAAAAATTTATCCTGTTCATAATGATGATCGAGATAACATTCGTAATTTAAAATTTCAAATCAAAATCCAAACAAACAATTTGAACTGAAACTCGGTTAAATCGTCATTTACTGTATGGCGAGTTATTGAAAAAGTATAACTCGTTAATGCTACTATTATTTTAGTTAGTTCAAGATTTCCCTGGCACAACAAAAACGAAATTTTTAGTGTGCAATCGCATTGACATCCAGGTGCTCCTTACGGATGACAATCATGTGCTGGGAAAGCGTTAACCAGAAAAAAGTAAAGAAAGGTGCAAAGGTAAATAAGAAATTAAATATAGCAAAAAAGTAGTGGAAGTTAAGGATGAACTGCCTCATTAAGAGGGTGTTGATGTCACAGGAATGCACAGAGCGCACGCAACCCAAGAGAGCACGGGAGGCCTAGCATGAGCAACAGAACTGATCCACGGCGAGGCGTCTGATGACAGCCGAGGAGCCTACGCAGGCTAATAATAAGGTGCTCATCTAAACAGAAGCTCGCCAGGCTCCGCCGTGGCCCGCAACACTGCCACCGACACCGCGCGCCACTGCGCGGGTATGAGTGTGCACCAGTACACCTCTCTTGGTCACTCCCATTCGTGCCAAGGTGTCGTGGCGAGTAAAATTTAGTCATTCATTCGTGGTAGCTTCATTATAGGCGGTTCTTATTTTTTGAGGCTCAAATTGTCGGCCACTGGAAAAACCCGACAGCTAACATACGGCCATCGGTTTCAGCATTTTGAGTTAATCTCTGCATTGACACAAACTAAAATGTATCTCTACAATCCTCAAGAGGATAAAGTGAAATTTCGCAGCGTGAAACGCTGATAATATTCAAAGTGCCAATCGCTAGAGCTATGCTCAGTGATATTCACGCCCCTTGGCAATAGTATTTCCCAGGAGAGCTCCTGATGAAACTGCTTTGATATCGCGCCTGTGACACATGATTTTGCTGGTATCAGAAGCGATGCGCGAAACTATCGGGATGGTGACGGCAGTGACACGGATTAGGGCGCGAGTGAGTCAGGGGTGGCTTTATTCTGCAGATTAACTATGACTGAAAAATGCGACCTCATTAGCGAGGGGAGATGTGCTAAATATGGAGCAGCTCAACACGAGCAACAGCTGTCACAAACACGGTAAATACTAGACATGACACGGCACGCATCACTTCAACAACTGCTGGCATCAGCATGCCCATGGTATATCATGCGTTCTCACGCGTTCCAAAAAAAGATCTCTCAAGAACACAAGTGAAATGAACAGTATTCAAAGACTGTACAAAAGTTACACAACTGCTATTTCAACGAGTATTTCATGAAGCTCTTACACAGCGTAGTGAAACCTCTGAGTCATGCAAATGCTATTTCAAATACTAAATCCTCTACCGAGTTCAGAACTATCCAAGTCGATTAGAATGAAAACAGTGCAGAAGTGTCACCTATTATATCGGGTAATGCAGCAGCTGTTATACATGACCTTTACGGACTAGCTATCGTGCTCAATTTTTGGAGCATTCGAAAGATGAAAACACAATATATTTACGAGGAAGTAACACTCCTTCAATTTCAAACTCATTGGAGGGATATATACCCTACATATATTCTTTCTAAATGGAGAAATACTTCTTCAAATTCTTTACGGAAAAGTATTCTTTTGAAATACAATCTGTCAGTGACTTATTTTTCACTCAAAATAGACGTAATGAAATGCATTCACATCTACTAACAATTAAGAATATTTGAAATTTTGATTATCAATGCTACGTAAGGTATAGAAACTTCTCCCATAAAATAATACCTTCATTCAAGCTGCTCCTCAAGCTAATATTTGAAGGCCCCAGTTTAATTGCGAATATACTTGTGAGCCTCAAGCATATTTCAATACTCATGCCTAGATTAATTAACCTGGGGCACAAGACTAGATGACATAAGCTTCTATTTAGCGATAGCCGTACTAGCTCGCGTACTACGAGGTTCCATTCCTGATACCAGCGGTATGATTTATTCACAGAAGTCAAATAACAGAAGGGAGCTCACTACAAGCTACTACGCAAAGGATAAAATTTCGAGATCGAAAAAACTGAGGAGCCTTTCCTCTCCATGACATCCTCGTTTACATAATTCGCTCACTATAAATGCAACAAAAGAGCAACAATATTGGAAGAAAATGAACTTCATACCCAAGCCAAAATAAAAGATAATTAAACGGCTACACAACTTTCACCAAAACCTTACATCTAAATTCCAAACTTAAACGAGACATGGAACAAACCAGAGAAGAGATCAATGTTACAAGAGAATTCTTTCAACGACATAGAATTCTAGCAATCTAAGCGTGAGTGGAATTGGGCGAGAACTTGCCACGAGAGCAATGAAATGGACCAATACTCACCATATTGGGACACGAAGTAAAAATTGGCACACCAAAATAGGGACAACTCAGCACACAGTGCTGGAGAAAGAGACGGGCACACTGACCTGGAGTCCTCCCCCCAGTGCATGGCGTATATTTTGGCTAAGTGCCCTCTAAGGGTTCTCCTGGTTCGCATCTGGATTCGGCCAATAGGGTCCATGCCAGCCGTGGCCTGGACCAGTGTCGTGTCGAGAGCATTTTTGCGAGCATCCTGTAAAACAAGAACACACACTTAGCGTTACAGTGAACGGCATCAGCACGAGAGAAGTGGCGAGTTCACGCAAGAACTTCTCTTACTATCAATGTTTAGTTAGAAACAACGCTCGTTCGATTACCAAGAAGTCGTCGACACGCACAAATATTCACCTGATTTTAAATAAGAGAGAGAGAGAGAGAGAGCAACACAGTAAAGAGTAATAGGAATATCAGTATTTAACGGCGCGTTGCGGAAATGCCTAACTAAAAATCTGAAGCTTACTGTCAGACACGAATACTGATACGGAGAACAAATCCCCTCGAGACCATTACAGATACCTCAAAGGGGCACTGTGCTCCCCGATAAATGAAGGACAATCCGCTGTAAAACGGTGGCGAAGCGCCCAGTCATTGTAGTGAAGAGTTCACAAGTGGAAGTGAACTCGTACAAACCAGGCCAAACAAGTCACTCAAGCCAGTAATGACCGCAGCGCACGAGATGAGAGCGATAATATTTCAGAGCAACAAGCGCTTCAAGTTGCTAACAAACAGCTGGCGCTCAAGTTTGTAAAACATTTCCAAATCATTTACCAAAACGCACACCGTCAATCCGACAAAGGTTTACAGCACGCGCCGAGGCAGCGCAGAAATAACACAGACACAGAGAGAGACTTACATGGTACCCAAGTCTGTACCAATCCAAGTTGTGAACAGTGAGAAGTCGTTGTACGTACACCCGCATCAAGAAACGTGACTTCAACCCATCCTACATAAAAACTATAATTATATAATCGCACCTTAAAGAGCAAGGACTCGTCATTTACCAGCATAACCCTTCTACCCTTGAAACACCCAAAATACAAAACAACCAAGATTAAAAATAAACAGTGCACTGGAATTTGGATAAAATGCTACGTAGGTATGCCGACACGAAACCTGAAAAGTTCCACGTTTGCCTTCTTTCCCTAAACAAGCACAATGATACCAGAGGGGTAATGCTAGAAATTAGTCACTCATAGACGATCTTGCAATAAAACGTGTCATATCGCACTTGGCACAATACTAAGTAAAACTTATTGGAAAATAATCTAAATAGAGGAAATGAAACATATGCCACTTAAGGACATTGCTCTACACATTGCCCACCAATTATACAATGGATGAGACACATAACTAAAAACTGTTCAGCCATTTTTCAACACCAGCGCAATGAAAATATTGAACTAGGCATGAATACTTAAAACCCCTTTCAGTAACAGTGAAAATTAGATGTTAGTTTAAGCCTCTCTATCGGCAACAAAGACGATCCAAAGAGAGGAAGGCGGAAGGCGCCATTTAGTATGGACTCGGGAGAACGCAAATCTAAGCATGAGGTGCACAGGCCTGAGAGCGCTAATTCCCATCGATACAGTAATTCTATCCCCTTCAAGAGAAAACAAAGGCAAAAGAATACGAGTGAAAAATAAAGCAATGGTTCGAAAAAAGAGAAACAGTGAACAACGATCAGCCTGCATTTAAGCACAAGTGATAAGAAAACATGAAATAAACATTATGAAGAAAGTAGTTTATTTTCTAACTTCTCAACATTGCAGAATTTTTCTAGTTCATCACGCGTTGAAAGACGAAGAAAATTGCTCATCCTTTTTACTAAAACAATCTATAAA
Organism: Platorchestia sp. MABIK; assembly: GCA_014220935.1. Taxonomy (NCBI): domain Eukaryota; kingdom Metazoa; phylum Arthropoda; class Malacostraca; order Amphipoda; family Talitridae; genus Platorchestia; species Platorchestia sp. MABIK. The sequence goes on along the minus strand of JACJUY010001718.1, from coordinate 73,802 downwards.
ATTCAATGTCATTGTCTACTTATAGAAAGCAACGTTGCAATGGTACGGAAAACATTTTCAGAGTGAAAATAGGCAGAAAAAATTAGAGTCGTAACTATAAAAATGTTAATTCAATGCTCAAGCAAAATCAAACGAAATAAAAAATACAGAAAATCACACTGTAAGATGACTAGATGGGAATAATTTTGTAAAAAGGAATAAGTTAATATCGCACAACAGCTACACGTTCATGGCACCACACACAGATGTGAAATGAACAATCGGACGGATGTTTCAAACTTCTAAGCTGCAGTTCTATTGAATAGTTTTCGAGTAAAAAAATCATTAGCACTTTCATTGAGTGCGGATTCAAGTTTATGAATATGTAATGCTTCCATTATTTGAATGTGCTCTTTTTAAACGTATTGAACTGTATTTGAATATGGGTCTTCATTCGAGGGCTTACAACAATGATCAACACAGATCATAGTTGTGCATTGGATTTGTATTTTCATCATTTGGGTTAATAAAAATTCTGTATACTTTCGGCCCGAAGATGATAAACAGACAGTGATGTAGAATATTATGGTGTTTTAGTAAATAGGGGCAATTTCCTTCGTCGTTTAACGTATGAAGAGTATACTTAAAATCCAAACCCTAAAACAGGTGCAACACAATATGGAAGCCTAATTAGAGAGAAGGAACTGTGACCCACATTCAAGCGGTTAAAATCAGGCCCAAAAATAAACTGATGAAATAAGAATACGCAAGATGAAACCTCGCCAGAAGGTATTTAGTCAAAAACTACGTAGGAAGCAGCGAATATGTGATCCATGCGAGCTCTGGTGAGTTAACTCACTGACTCAACGATGTTATAAGATTAGACTGTAAGTTACTATAAGCCTCCTCAACCATGACAAAGGTGTTCCCAACAAAGGAAGGAAGCATTTAGCATGGAATTGAAGAACTCAATGCTCAAGGTGTGTCCAAACACACTACGTAAAGAAACAGCAATATTGAAGAAGTTTATGAAACAAGACAAAAGTCGGTCAAGAAAATATGAAGCAACTGAAAAAATCAGCTGTGAGTTGAAAAATATGGTCCGTAACAAAACAAAACCCTTATTCCATTCCAACACAAGGAATGCCTTCTTAGCCTTCAATTCGTAATCTCAGTCGAGTGAGAAGTGCAGGTTTAGGCATAAATAAATCGTCTCACATGACAGGTGGAGTCACTAACGCCACTCACCACCACGGAAATAATTAAAACATCAACGCAGGGCCCGCACGCGCTTAGCTGCGCAGCACCAAGCAGCTTCCAGGAATGTTGGCCCAAGTCAAGAAGTGCAAAAAGTAACGATGCAAGGCATAACCAGCACGCTTCCACAAATAGCCCAACTTCCTCCGTCGCTATGCCACTCAAGCCTTCAAACTCTACATGCGAGAGAGTTGCAACCTCAGCGCGCAAAGCACAAATGTTTCTCGCTTCTATGAAAAGCTCTCACTGCACTTACAGCACGTCCGCCCATAGCTCAATTCAAGACTAGTGAAATAATTTCTCGGAGGCTCATTTGAATACATATCACGAGATCATAAGCGTTTAGAGCGACCGTTTAGAGGCACTCGTAATCATGCTGCCTATCTACGCTCGAGCCCACTCGGGGAAGGGAGGGGGGGCGGGGGAATTCAAAGGTTCATACTAAACCTCATTGAACCATTGTTAACTGAACCAAACCATTGGGAAAACAAATTCGAATTACCGCGCAATCACTGACTACAGTGAGAAGAAGACGTCCGATCTAAACTTGCTCGCTAAATGACGAGGCAAGCTATTGATGACTTTTTGCTAGTGCCTGAGCCAATTTCGTGGCAGAACAGAAAACTATCGAATCTCGCTGCATATTATTTAAAAAATAATACTTGCTCTCAAGCAGAACTTGTAATATTCTCTAATAAAACCGCTAACAGTGCAATTCTAATCTCAGTAGATGCAATGGAAGTTTGAAACCAAATTTACCCGGTCAACTCCCATGAATTCACAAATTACCGAGTTGAATACAAAGAACTCATGAACGTAACGCTCGAGCATGATGGCAACTAGTAGTAACTACACTGCAAACAATTGAGCAGCGAATTGCACACAAGCATGATGCTCTATATTTCAAAAGAATATAAGAGAACTGGCCGGCCTGGGTGCGACGCAGCACTGGAACAAGCCGAGGCAAGCCCACAAAAAACCTCGATAGCACGAAAGGCCACAGCGCCACTTGAGTTGTGCTCCTCATGCCCTGGAATGCCGCGCTCTGGAATGTACAGCACGCCGCCCGATCTCTCGTCTTGCTTGAGTTCATCTAAAACTCCCCATACACACGAGCTCTGTGTGCTGCAGCCGACACATTCACCCGTCTCGAAGAGTTCATTATCAATCAAATGGTTCACGATATCCACGCAGATGAAGTTGAGAATTTTATCTAAAACAAGTTTTTATAAAAACGAATCAACTACCTTACACACAGAAATGCGGCAGTGAAATGTGACCACTTCTTTGCTAAATCCATTTCAGTAATACTTGTGACACAGGAAACACTGCGGAGCCATTTTCGGAGACGTTTAGAATTATTCCAGAAGAATTGGTTATCTAATTGTTCCAGCAGAAACAAAGAGAAACATAAGGGCAACTATGTATCGCAACTACGAAAGATTAGATTATTAGTTAGTTTAAGCCTCCCTATCCTCAACAAATGGGATCTAAAGAGAGGAAGGAAGAAGACACCATTTAGTATGGAGTTAAGGGAACGTGGAATCTATGCAGAAAGAGCATAGAAACAGTAAGACGAGAAAGAAGTTCATGAAACAAGATCAAAGTTGAAGAAGAAAGTAGTAGGGGTTGGAAAAACAGGACAGCAGTGAACCGAAAAAAGTTGGTCCGTAACAAAACAAAAGCCTATGTTATTTTAACAAAAAGAAAGTCTACCTAACCATTAGCTCGGGCCCTCACATTGTCCCCCTGGGAGCGCTAATTCCCATAGATACAATAGTTGTATCCCCCCGAGGGGCTTCACAACTACGAAAATATCTTAATTGCTTCCATAAAATAAACGATGACTACACGATAAGAAGCTGCGCAGGTTTCAACTATGAACGCTAACTCCTACAATGCCCTGAAGAGGACAGACGCTACCACTCTGCTTCAGTCGAGGCTCTGACTAGATTAGATGTTAGCTTAAGTCTTCTTAACCGCCGAACTAAGGCGTTTCTAAGATAAGGAGCAATGCACCATTTAGTATGGAGTTAATGGTTGATTTTAAGAAAGTTTTAGCCTCCCTTTACCATAACACGTTCACAGAGGGCAAGGATGTAGGCACCATTTAGCATGCAGTTACAGGAACGCAGAATCTATACACGAAGTACATAGAAACAGTAAGTTGAAAAAGAAGTTTATGAAACAAGATGAAAGTTGAAAGAAAAAAAATAGTAGATGCTGAAAAACAGGACAGCAGTGAACCGAAAGAAAGTAGCTCTTAACATGACAAAAATCTTTCAATTTTAATAAAAACAAAGGCGTACCTAACTCTCAGCTCGGAACCTCATAATTTCCCCTAGGAGTGCAAACTGCCATAGATACAATAATTATATCCCCGAGGGGGACGAGGCTCTGATTCACTACATACACATACTCCTACAAGGCTACCATGGTTTATGGTTTGTTTGCAAATTTTGCAGCGTCGATTATTAAGAGAAACTCAAGGCCCTGCCGACAGCACGATTGATCACAAGGAACATATAGCTATCATCGAACACAACACAGCATAGTTCTTCTTCCGAGATAAAGGAGCTGCTAGAACACATGCGAGCATCTCAATGAAGTGAAGCGTTAAATGAGGCATTACAAGTGCACGACTTGGGAAATTACGCTGAAGGTCACCGATAGCACGCACCGGCCACCTTTAAACCAACAGATCAGAAAGGAAGGAATTTCCAAGAGCAGGAAAACTTAAGAGCCTTCTGCTCGAGATGTACACTTATTTCCAGCCCAACGAGCGGCGTTATTTCTGTGTACGCTGACGAGAACGAATGATTCTGTCGTCACACCCAAAAGAAGCTAAAACTACTTGAGTGAGAAGCATTTTACGCACGGTATTAAGATCACGACTCTTATGAGTGTAGTGCAGAAGAGCAGCTGAAATATCGCACAAGAATTCTCCGTGTTTCACTTTAAATATGGCATGGGCAAGCTAAATTTTCAGCGAGCTATTAGCCCAAAATATACAACATACTGCCATGTTACAAAATTTGCGAAAGAGCAGTTCGATATGGAGAGACCATAGGTGGTAGCTACTACTCTTGAAAAAATACTTTCAATGTAAACCCTGTAGTACCACTAAAGTAAATGTGGTGAAAGTGAAAAATTTTCAGCAGTTCAGATAGCGTGGCATTACAGCCTTCCTAGACGTAACATTCAAGAGATCCGAGCATCACGACTGATGTCATTTAAGGGACAATCGAAACTCACTTGAACATGTTAGGAGAAGCAAAACATTTCCTTCCCTGGACAGACACGATTGATGTGATGATTGTTATGAACTCGAGGTATTTTTCTGCTCAAACAAGGAACACAACAAGTTCTAGGCCTCAATCCAATTTGGGATGGCGAAAGCTCTCAAAAATTCAAGTGAGCAACAATAACTTTGAGATTGTTGATGAGGAGACAATAACAATTTGAAGGCACTCATACTGGTCCAGTCAGAATACAAGTCTGGGTCAGATGTTGGTGAATCATTTCGTGCTCGGGATGAGCTCCCGATGCCAGATTTTATTTACATCGTCGTTCTGGAGGTCAATAATGCTAGTTCTTTCGTCTACCTGATGACGGTTTGTGACTATTTTTGCAACAACCGTCAAATTTAGGACTTTTTTTCATAAATAACTAAAGCATCCGGTAACTCTGCTGAGTGGCCGGATGTTCAGAACCCGAATTCTCTTGAAAAGCGAAACCTGTAAACCTGGACCCTAATAACGGCACCTAGCGTCATCAAAGAGACAGAAGTCACTAGCATGACAGCAACAACGACGTAAATAATTGCAGGAATCAGGCTGCAGAACACTTGAGTGAACACTTACGGAACGAGCCTCTGCTGGCAGCTGCGGGTAGCGGAGGCAACCCGCATGTGCGGTGCGACGACGTCTTGTGCTACCACGGATCCCAGTCTGAGGGCCACTGAATGTACCGCTCACCAACTTCTTTTCATGCTAATGTCTAAGAAATGCATCCAGTGCGCTTTACTTTAGAGGCAGTAGAGGCAAAAAGTGAAGCGTGAGGGAGTCCTACGAGTATCTTATTTCATGATATTCACAGCGAGAAAAAGAGGCCAGTGAGACTAAGACAACTACTCTGAGCACGAAGCATGCTGATGTGTTAGGATTGTGAAGCACTTCGTTGACTTGAGTATGCAAGAACAGGCTCGGAGGATTCTCAGAGAAATGAATGATACATACAATTCCTGATTATTCTACAACAGCTAAACCAAAGGTAAAGACCATTGACCTCATCTTACGTGAAGACTATCAATGTAAAAGGACTACTAAAATGGAGAGACAATTTTGCTGCTAGCGTAAGCCACGAAGCTGGAGGAGAATAAAAGAAAAACGCTGACGCGGAGAGCGACAGATGCATAAGGCACGACGAGAAGAGTTGGGACTGTAGAGAGCAAAAGAGGAGCCGCGGATGTAGAGAGGGTAGCGGCGGCGGCGGCACCGCCAGAAACTCCACGCCAAAAAGAAGAGAGAGAAAAGGGAGAAGACAGCCAGCAAGTGTGGCTGTGTGTGGCCCATGGAACGGTGTTGACACGAGATATGGGGTGATGATGGTAGCCAAGGAGGTAAGGCAATACGAAGGAATTAGGAGCTACATACAAGATAATCGAGAGTTAAGAGCAGGAAGATAAAGAGAGAAAGAGAGACGGAGGGAGAGCACAAGGAGGTTGATGCAAGGGAGCGGCTATGACGTCACAATTGACGTCACACGCCCTCCTAACCCCCCTCACCGGGCTATGGCTCCCGCACGCTCCCCTTCGACACACCGCTATATTTACACTCCATCCACCCTAGAAATAGCTACAAAAGTTTCAACAACAAATTCCAGGCAGCAAATTACACACGTCCCAGATTTGAAACACGTAAAAATAAACGGTGATCTCTTTTCACACTGATGAGCGAAAAAGAGAGGTGATAGTCCTGAATGTATGAATTTCCCCACTAGACAAAACGGAAGCCGACTCTGAACTATGCCTCTGACCTCCTCGAAGAACGCTGAACATGCCACGAGCGTTCTACACTACAACGGTTTGCTAACACTCAATTGGACGCAGAGTGGACGGAGTTGGACGGTCTCAATCAACAAGCAAAACATTGAACTACAAGTGGGAGCACCGCTATCACGTCATCACTCGCAGACCACGGACTATAATAACACCATTGTCACTCATCATCCGAGTGTAGGAGACACAAGCCCATAACGGAACGGTAGTTCAGCTGATGTCAATTCACGGTTCGCCGCTTGAGCGCTTCAGAAGGGTCCCCCCCATGGTTCGCGGCTTGAGAGCTTCATAAGGGATCCCCCTAAGTTACGAGTTCTATTATCGTAAGGCATTTGTTCCGTCACACCGGCAGTTGCACGATGAGAGATACCTCATATGAAATTGCCTTGTTCAAACATAACAAACCAACGATCTACAGTAACAAACATGGCTAGTGACAGAGACACGCGTAAGGAGTGATGATTATCAAATTCACCGTAGACATCCCTTCACATGAACCCGATGACATAACAAAAATTGAATATCCCCCTACCTTCAGAAGCACTGCACACAAATGGAACTAGCAAAATGGACATGAACTCAGTTTCACTCCAACTACATTGAGCCCCAGGACGCTTCAGTTTGAGGGATGTACTCCCAATAACGATCACTCCGCACACAAAAAGATGAAAGAATACAGCATATGTTCCACAGAAGTTTATCGACGTGGCACATCGATCATCTCTGCCAGAAGGATTGAGAAAAATGAAATGCGAGGCCCATCCATCATGTTACAGCTTAGCCACCGCTCTCATGCTAAGCGTGGATCATAACAGTAAAAATCGAAATTTACCGCATGAAAAAGAGTGAAATTTTGGGATATGCGTATCTGTGGACAGCAGATTATATTAGATTGTAAATTAGTTAAAGCCTGCCTAACCACAATTTAATGTTCCAAAGAGAGGAAGAGGAAGGCTCTATTTAGGGTAAGATGAAGGACACTGGGAATCTATGCAGAAGTGTATCCCTACATCGATCGTATAGAAAGAGCAGGTTTAAAATTATTTATTGAAATAAGATATAAGTTTCAACAGAGAGCAATGAATGTTGAACAAACGACGGCAGTAAAGCGTAACATGATGGTCCGTAAAAAAACAAAAAAATAACTGTTTTATTCGTACGAAAGGAATTTATCCAAACCTTCAGCGTGGAACGTCACGTTTCTTCCTCGGGAGCGCAAATTCCCAAAGATACAATAATTGTATCCCCAGGTGGGGGAGGAAAACGACATATATAGAATGGAATACGACCTACGTTAACAGCCTATCTTAATTGCAACTTGACACTTGCATGATGCAAACACTGTGATGAGAAGCTAGTGTTATCACTGAGGAGGTTACCTCCCCAAGGAACAATGACGAAGGCAGACACCATCAATATACCAAGTGTACCTCGTAAAGCTAACGAATACCTAGGAGCGCCGAGTTCCCAAGATGCGCTGTAGGACAACCCTCGCCCTGCTGAGAGGTCATACGGTACTCACAGCAGTAAAAACTGCAAAACTGTGTCCTTGCTGCTCGGCAGCATGTTCCATAAAACGAGCGTCATCCTTTTCAGCTCGTCTCAAGTTACCTAAAAATGAACAAGATACTCCAGTTCACATTCACACAGACGCAATAGTGCGGCGTAAGCAGCACGCAGCTCGTACGCAACCACGTTCATGAAGAGTCTCGTAAATCAAAATACGATGTATTGAAGTGTCACTCTTGTTTTGTGACCAAAACTCGTCCAAGATAATTCAGGAGTTTCAATAGCCAACTCGTTCAATTGCATTCAATTAAGACGGAGCACGAACCATGTAATTGCCATTATCCATTCAATACTCGCTTCATGCAAATAACAAAATGACCATAATAAGATAAAAACTCATCAAGTTTCAAAGGCGTAGTTCAGGAAATAATTCTAAAAAATTCACGATTTAATTTTATATACGGAATAAACCTCACGTAGCGAGCTTCATTCCCTAAAAAAGGAAGGTTGAAAACTTAGAACGCTTCCGGATAAGATGACATTAAAGAAATGGGGACGTCGCATGAAAAACGGATGCAACGTTATGACGTTCAACAAAAATAGCTCGTAGATGAGAGTAAAAAAGCGCGTTGCCCAACATTGCAACGGATCGTATTGGATATCTCTGAGGACTGCACAGTCCACAATGACGCAGGCGAGGGAGTTGAAACTACCACAATATGTATGCGACCGAGTCATCAAAATAGTGCTAATATAAAACAAGACGTAAGAGTCACATAAGTAACATTTTACACAAAAAAAAGATTGAAAGAGCAGTAAACAAGAGCTAATACAGTTCTCCAGCATCGACAAACTATAAATGACATTTAATTAGAGATTCTATGTTATAACCTACGAGGCATAAACCAGTACATAAACATGAGATAGAAAGCAGAACTTTATTAAATGACATCAGGGTAAAACAGCGCACGACCGACGTTTCAACAAGTTTGGTTTGCATGAGACGTGTTTAATTTTCTAGTCTATATGACAAGTAGGGTTAAGCAAGGAAGCCCACGTAAGTAGACAGGAAAAGCTCTCAAAAGCAAGAGATAAAAGTCACAAGGCAGTCGCTTTTAACAGCAGCAGGACAATGACGAGTAACTTCAACGTCTCTCACATCTCCAAGCCTGCTCAACGAAATCGTAAAGTTAGTCGTGGTCGGAGATTTTGCCTCATTTGTGATGAAACCAAGGGGCGATTTTAATGTAGCTCCACTCTTTCGTTAATTTTTCACTGAACGGGACTCATGGATTTCAAAAGTTCTAGAAGATGTGCAGTGAGAGTAAAGTAAAATCAGTTTCACGTAATTTTTTTTCGATATGACAAAAAATAGAAGTGAAGTCGAGCACATTTCGTTTTAGCATTAGTCAGCACAAAACTAGACATTTCTAAGTACGGAAATACTGTTCTCACCTATTTTCTTGCAATCGTAGTAAATTAGGGTCTTCATTTCATCACTTGTTAGAAAAAGAGTTACACACCATTTCTTTTGTCATGTTCTTAAATAACACAGAGTCGTCAAAAATCGTCCGTTTTAGCTCAAGTTTAGCATGACAAATGAGCACAATACACTCAAAATTGGACAGTATCACTGAACTCCTATTGGGTAAGATCCTCGATCTTCCATGCGCTGTATCACTCCAAATACAATTTTCTTCTCTAATGCGCTTATACCAGAAAATACACAGAAAGTTGACCCAATACGTATATATTACGACTCGTTACATCTTTACACACCACACATGCAATTTTCGATCACTCACCCACAATATTATAACGGTTCTGATGGCATCATACGGGGTTATTTACTTACTTCCATATGATTCCTTTAAAGCTGGTACCATCGTTATGACCAGTAACGTGACGTCATTGCTGTGTTGCTACGTCTAGGAGTAAAGCATTGGTAGCCTTCTAAGCCTGCAGTCAGAAACTTTGAGAAGACGTCGAATTTTCAAACAATTTACATTGCTGTAGCGGTAATGCTGACAACTTGACTGTGCTACGTACTAATGATTCTCATTGATATCAAGTTTGAGTTTTTATTTACTTTGAATATCAGCGCTAAAGTTTTATTTTAAAATAGCTCAAGACTAGAGGATTTTGGTCAGAAACAAGAGCATGCGGAATAGTCAAGTTGATAAAAGAACTTTAGGTGTAAGCTGCACTGTTACAACCACGTAATTTGTTTGAGAATTGACCTCGGGTCCAGATGAAGGCCGGATGATCGGTAGCAGCGGAGCTATTGAGCTCCACAGCAGCCCAGCACTGGGACCACGCTATCAGGTCTCCTAGCACAACAGTAGTGACTATTTTACTCGTCATTCTTTCAAAATGCTGCTCAGCATGCATGAAGATGTTTTAAACTACTGTTCATCCCATTCACTGCTCAAAATAAAGACGAAAGAATACTTTGCAAATATTTTCCCTTCCACATGAGTCAATTTGACGGCAGTCGAAAGCATGCACCCTCTGTCTTAGAAAGTGATCCATACCCGGATATTATTTCATGGAAACCATGGGGATGCAGTCGACTGATATAACTGGAGTCGAGGCGCGTCATAATTACTTTGAACGGAAACAGCAAAAAAGTTCTGGACAAATAAATAGGGTTGTTCGCGTCACATTTTGAATGCGCAACATTATTTACGTGAACGAGGCATCAAAATTTAAAGGGATATAACTCAGGTTTCCGTACATTAGATTAAATGTTAGTTTAAGCCTCCAAAACAGCAATAAAGGCGGTCCAGAAAGAGGAAGGATGAAAGCACCATTTAGTATGGAGTTGAAAGGAACACGGAATCTACGCACAAGGTGTGCTCCCGCACAAGATCCTCAGCGCATAAAAACAGCAAGTTAAGAGGGAAGTTTATCAAGCAAGATGAAAGTTGGAGATGGAAATTAGAGGTGCTGAAAAACAGGACAGTAGTGAATCGAAGAAATGTGGTCCTTAACGAAACAAATGAATTACTTCAACAAAAAAGACCTACCTAACTTTGAGCAAGGGACTTTACATATTCCCCCTGGGAATGCAAATTCCCATGTATACAATAGTTGTGTCCCCCTGAGAGGCAAGGTTACCGTAGAACAGGACGCCGTTACATAACAGCGCCTGTCGTTAAGACCTGATGCCCGTAGGTTCAACTACGCATGTAACACAATGAATACAATGGGACAAACTAGCGACGAAAATTGCTAAGCTCGGCTGGAAACTTGAGGCAATACAGGCTCTGATTCAAGGTTCGGCGTGATTACAATCAGCGCTGACTCTATCGCCTCATAGGGTCCGACTTCAAGAGTTATTAATGAACGGCACAATTTGAAGCAACTCTTAAAATGATTCGGACTCTTCTCACACCGCGATACCCAGAAAAGGTCTCGATGCACCATCTCGAAACTCAGGAGTTCTCCAGTGATCACATAATTGGCGAAACTAAAGCACTTCCGTGAGACGCCGTGCGCTTGGCATTTGCCAGCGCAGGAAGGAAGAAACGCGCTAAAATTAAGAGAGCACATAGCGGCGTAGGGTGAGCTGAGCATGAGAGAGCGAAATGAATCACGAATATGGTCCAGGTGTGCCGGCATATACGGGTCTTGTAGCAGCGTGCTGCAGCAGTGCCTCCCTGTGCCAACGCTTGCTCCCCACTGCACACCGCATACCTTCAAGCTCCCTTTCTTTCTCGCTTGACGTTGCCTCATACACTTCGAATTTGCGTCACCTCAAATGTGTATCATTTATGCGTCCGAGTCGAATCAAACTTTGAATGACTAGATTAGATTATCGGGAGGCTTCCTGATTTTAAGTAAAAAGGAGAGAACTAAAAATACCGTATAAAACATTAATTCGAATTAAAAATTGCAAGTAAAACAATAAAATTGAACGTTTCGAGCATTCGCTCATCTTCAGCAAAAAACAAATTTACCTGAAAAAACATGAAATGAATTAGAAAGTTAATAAATTGAAAAACAAACAAAACAAAAACTATCCTTAAAAACTACCTGTTGACTGTTGACAACGGAAATGAACCAAGTTGGTTGTTTAAAATCGGCTAATCTCTTAAAATGAAGGGAGACTCTAAAATCCTTAAATCGAAGGCAAATTTAGATCTCGTTAGAATTTTAAAATTACTGATGTCAAACGGGCTATTGCAATGCTCTGAATGATCCCTAATAGCTGAATGTGAAGGACTAGCTAAAATATTTCCTGTGTGGTAACTCCTACCTCGATGCTCGGCCACCCTACAGCCTAGAGTACACGACGTCAAACCGACGTACTCAGATGCACATCATGCACAAAAAAATTTGTAAATTAGGGAGGCCTGCATCGCGTTAGGAAGAATGTCCATGAAACGAAAAAATGAGCCTATTTTGAAACTATTAACTAAAACCACCTCAAAGTTTATGCCCGGAAAGTATTTGACAAACAAATCTAAAATTTCTTTCTTCATTTCTTCCGACTGGTAACTGGTTCTACGGTAACAGCAAGGAAATATTTTAGCTAGTCCTTCACATTCAGCTATTAGGGATCATTCAGAGCATTGCAATAGCCCGTTTGACATCAGTAATTTTAAAATTCTAACAAGATCTAAATTTGCCTCCGATTTAAGGATTTTAGAGTCTCTCTTCATTTTAAGAGATAAGCCGATTTTAAACAACCAACTTAGTTCATTTCCGTTGTCAATAGTTAACAGGTGTTTTTTTCAGGTTAGTTTTTTGTTTTGTTTGTTTTTTCAATTTATTAACTCTCTAATTCATTTCATGTTTTTTCAGGTAAATTTGTTTTGCTGAAGATGAGCGAATGCTCGAAACGTTCAATTTTATTGTTTTACTTGCAATTTTTAATTCGAGTAAATGTTTTATACGGTATTTTTAGTTCTCTCATTTTTACTTAGATTAGATTAATTACAGATCAAGTTGGTTCAAGCCTCCTTAACCATGCCAAAGGTGTTTCTAAGAGAGGAAGGCACCAATACGTATGGAATTAAGAGAATGAGGAATCCATGCTTTAGGTTCTCATGCACTGTGCAAATAAACAGCAAAATTAAAAGAGGTTTATGGACAACATAGAAGCTGAAGAAGTACGTAATAGGCGCTGGAAAGAAAGGACAGCAGTGAACTAAAAAAAGATGGTTCGTAACAAAACAAAAACCTGTTCCACCTAACACTAGCTGCGACGTGAGCCCTTATTTGGTCACTGAGGGAGTTTTCATTATGCAACTGGCAAACCAGCAGTCAAAAACTCAATCCTACAATATACTAAATCAAAATTTAACAAAAACACGATCTAGTTCATGCTCGCTGTTTTTGACTTTGCTTCCCGCAATTGACTTTAAATTTGAATTGAATAATAAACTTCAGTTTTACCTGCCGCAGACAAAGTGTTGAACAAAAGGTGAGCTACCTAACCTTCGGCTTGGTACCTCATATTTTCCCTTGGGAGAGCTAATTAACGCAGGAGCACGTCCAATCATGTTTGCCAAGTATAATAACAATTGACTGAGTACTTTTGACCCAACCGATGCTAGGTTAGGAAAGACAGCTTAGTGTACAATTTAATTGTCATTTGACATGCTTAGACAGATATTAAAAGATGTGTTGTATCTTTTTAAATTAGCAAATCAAACAGATATCCAACAGCGTGCGAAGGTTCCGTTCGACCCTAACACTCTCCCATGCGGTGTCATTTTAAATTCCAAGTGCGATAATAAGTACCTCTACGACACCCCCAAAACAGAATTGAGAACCCACTCAGCGAACATGAGCAGATCTTCAACACAAGAAACAATGCGCACGATGGACCGAGTTGCAACACGTGTGATTCACGACGCTTACTTGGAAGTTCATGAAGACGGTAGCCACGTAAGACACCAAAATGAGTTATATTCACCAACATATTGATCTGGTATTTTAGCAGCGGAGTTTGGTATCTACAATACACTGACTTTTGGCCACTTAAGAAACATGGCCAACCTACACTGACTTTTGGCCACGTTTCCTACGAACATCTACCGATACTACGTGGAATCCATCGTTCTGCACAAGTAACCCGTAGCCTTGGCACTTTCACTACCACAAAACACTGAAAAATGTGACATTATTAGCGAGCGAGATACCCTTACAATGATTTCCATTATCCGAGGCATACCTAATGGAGCAAGGCGCCATTTCAATAACAAGATAACAAGTTCCCAACACCGTAGCTCGGCAAGCAAGTGATGCGAAAGTGGGAACTCCGCAAAGAATCTTGGTATATAATACAAATTGTTTAGGAAAAGTGCCGATTATCTTCTCAATGTCGTTGATTGATCAAAGGTTAGTTTTAGGCTCCCTTACCACTAAGATGTTCTAATAGAGGAAGGAAGAAAGTAGCATTTAGTATGGAGTTAAGGGAACACGGGATCTATCCACAAGGTGTGTACCCGCACAGGATCTCGAGCACATAGAAATAGTAAGTTGAAATGAGAGGTTAGGTAAGGTTAGAACTCATTTCAAACCTCCCTAACCGCAACAAATGCGTTCCGAAGAGAGTAAGGAGAAAAGCATCATTTATTATGGAGTTAGAGATGCTGAAAAACAGGACAGCAGTGAACCGTAAAAAGATGGTCCTTAAAAAACAAAAAACGTTTCATTTTCTACATAAAAAGGCCTACCTATCTCTCAGCTCAGGACCTCACATGTTCCCCTCAGAGCGCTAATTCCCATAGATACAATAGTTCTATCCCCCTGAGAGGATACGAGGTAAACTATTATGCTGTTACATTTTCTTTTCACACTTCTAACAAGAGATCCTATATTTTCGAGCAGTAAAGCTGTTTTTTAAACTCTGCTACTTACAACCATACATTAAACGAATGTCAGAGGCTGCCATTTGGCGGCTTCGGCAGTGGACGCGTTAAGGGAATGCGGAATCTATGCACAAGGTGAATAGAAACAGTTAGATGGGAAAGAAGTTTTGAAACGTCAATGTCTTGTTACGAGCGCAAATACGTCATACAAGCAGAAGACAACCAACACAACCACTCATGGTGTAAAACTGAAGAATTGAAGTACAGCGAGTATTGTATCAACGCACTTTAAAAGATTATTTGTTAGTTTTAGCCTCCCTTTCCGCAACAAAGGCGATCCAACAAGAGGAAGGAAGAAGGCACCATTTAGTTATTTTTATTATTATTATATAAGAAAGTTTCAGCCTCCCTTGACCACGACAAAGATGTTCTAAGAGAGGAAGGAAGAAAGCACCATTTAGTATGAAGTTGAGGGAACGCAGAATCTATGCGCAAGGTGCACAGAAACAGTAAGCAAAGAAAGAAGTTCATGAAAGAAGTTCATGTAACAAGAAAAAGTTGAAGAAGAAAGTAGTAGGAGCTGAAAAACAGGACAGCAGTGAACCGAAAAAAGATGGTCCGTAACAGAACAAACACCTATTTTATTCCAACAAAGATTAGATTAGATTATTAGTTAGTTTAAGCCTCCCTATCCGCAACAAAGGCGCTCCAAAGAGAGGAAGGAAGAAGGCACCATTTAGTATGGAGTTAAGGGAACGCGGAATCCATGCAGAAAGGGCATAGAAACAGTAAGATAAGAAAGAAGTTCATGAAACAAGATCAAAGTTGAAGAAGAAAGTAGTAGGTGTTGAAAAAACAGGACAGCAATGAACCGAAAAAAAGTTGGTCCGTAACAAAACAAAAACCTATTCTATTTCAACAAAAAAGAAGCCTACCTTACCCTTAGCTCGGGCCCTCACATAGTCCTCCTGGGAGTGCTAATTCCCATAGATACAAGAGTTGTATCCCCCTGAGGGGAGGCACCATTTAGTATGGAGTTAAGGTAACGAGGAACCTAAGCAGAAAGGGCATAGAAACAGTAAGATAAGAAAGAAGTTCATGAAACATGATCAAAGTCGAAGGAGAAAGTAGTAGGTGCTGGAAGAAAAGGACAGCAGTGAACCGAAAAAAGATGGTTCTTAACATAACAAAAACATTTCAACAAAAAGAAGGCCTACCAAACTCTCAGCACGGGCCTTCACATTGTCCCCCTGGGAGTGTAATTCCCATAGGTACAATATTTGTATCCCCCTGAGAGGGACGCACTTTAAAAAGAACGCCGTATGGCGTATTTGTGGAGTCATCAATCCACCAATGCTGTTCAGCTCATCAATCAATGAATAAGGGCTTAAGTAGGGAAAATGGACAAGACGACAAAACAAGGCAGAAGCAATGCGGCAAGACAAATTGATGCCCAGAAGCAAAACGTGCACCAACAGTATGGAAAGATATTTGCCAGCACCCAGGCGATTCCCTCAAGATTATTCTGAGACTCGTTGCAAAATTCAACATCAATACATGAACGACTACTGAAATACCTAAATGACTAGATTGAACACCCAAAACCAGCAACAGAAGTCTATTGACTTCATTTCAGTAGCAGCACCCAACTACGCGCATGGTGCACACGTATTTCCCACTTCATTGTATCGAGTAAGAGTAATAGTTTTCAATTTTTCCATTCGAAGAAAAAGCCACATCGCAGGTCTTGCAAGTTGACATCTTCAAATAGTTAGATGGTGGCATCGCACAAAAAAATAGCGTTCCTCTGCACATGCTTGCGGTTGTTTCCACCGAGTGAAAACCGCAAGTACGAGTTGAGCAGTACAGAAACGCGTCTAACAATTCTTTAGGAGCATGGTTTGATCGGTATGAAATCGGCTTTGCACTCTCCCAAATAGAATACGACCATAAAGTGCTATCAGTAGCGGGCATACATGAATAGGTACCACTTGCCCACAGCTCATTATGACGAAGTATTACTTCTAATATTACTCACTACTTAAATACGAAGTATTACTTATAATATTACTCATTACTTTTATACGAAATATTACTTATTATATTATGACAAAATAATATTACTCATTATGACGAAAATATGAAATTCAAACTTGCATTAGAGCTGCAAAAGACGTACCTGGCAACCCTGTCGGGCCCCGGCCCCGCACAACGGAAGCAATGACATGCGCTGGAAGCGCGAGAGTCTTGCCATAGCAGCCCGCCGGGCTCACTTCCATGCAGCTTCCCACACCAATACCGCCTCAACGTTCTAGGGACTAATTAGCACCCTTATCTATACGAAATTCTCACTTTCAGCAACATTCTTTTTACTAATCTACACCTCTATCTATCCGAAGTTCTCACTTTCAGCAACATTCTTTTTACTAATTTAAACCCATCTCTATACGAAATTCTCACATTCAGCAGATATCAGCCTGATCAAGTAGGAGCCCTATTGCACGATTAGTGAATAACATTGATTTTTTAAAACTAGAACAGGGATTAATTGCAGAACACGTTCTCGAAACTAATGTACTTGGTATGGGCACGCCGAAAGTGGCCAAAAATTACTCTGAAACTTTGAATTCGTGCAATGAAACCCGTCAATTTGGTGGTGTAAACAAACTCGGTATACAACCTTCACTGATACAGAGTTTCCAACTCAAAAATCGAAACCTTACATAAGCTGCGAGTGTCATTTGCTATTTGGACCGACCACGTAGCACAACTCATGAAACCATTCCCTTGACAACAATGAGCAGTAGAATGACTATGTATAAATAGGTAGCAGGTTAACCATGTTCATGAATACACGCAATGCATTAATGTACCATGCATTCATAATAAAAGTTACCTTTTCAACAGCAATTTGTTAATATACTATTGCGAAAATAAGAACTTTTAGTAAAGTATCGAATGAAAAGTATAAACATTCATTACTAAAACATTAACCAATCATCCACTCGAGTACCTCAACTGAACTCTGGCGAATACCTTCGCAGTCAATTCCCATGGAGATCAATTACGGGGAAAAGTTCTCAGTAGGCTATGATTTAACCTTAATCCCCCGAAACACGTTAAAATTTCATCAACATGATCCTACACCATTCGTAAAATTTCGAAATACATTTAGAGATCCCAATATACAGCATTTCCAGTTAGCCATGACCCCTTCAAAATAATTATAACACTGGTGCGCTCAAATAATGATGCACACGTGTTTTCACATTCCCAGAACGCTCCTTCTACTCCCTGTATAGCGTAAACTTCCGAACGCAAAATTATGCTCAGCGCTGTTACTGGACGGCGGAAGTGTTTAAAGTGCTGTGGTTTAGAGCCCTAGAGAAAGAGAGGTTGCACGCTGATTTGTGGACCATGAATGGAACCTCTAACATCTCTAGTTCCATGGATTCTTTCGAGTTTTATTAGCACGACCTAACCAGTAGAATGATACATCAGCAGCACATTGAAAACAGTAAATTTACATCAACGACTTGAGCAAGGTATCGGTTAGGAGATTCACTTCGAATAAATGACAAATTCGAAACCCGAGAAGAGCAGTTAAATAGACTAACCCCATAAAAGGTTCACTGTGGTACTGAACTGTAGGGAACCCCCGCGAGGAGGAAGAAACTTCCAAGAAAGGAGCAGGGAAAAAGATGTCAGCAGATAAAGTAATGAACAGAGCAACGTTTCAACAAAATGTGGCGACGATAGTTAGGAGCTCAGGCTGTACGAGAAGGAGGAAGAAGATAAAGAAGAGCAGAAGGAGGAAGATAAAGAAGATCAGGAGTAGGCAAGGAGGAGGAGGAGCAGGAGGAGGCGGTGGAAGAGTGCACCTAAGAGAAGTAGCGGCAGGAGGAGGGGGGAGGAGCGGCGGCGCAGGGAGAGCTCCGTGCCAGACGAGCTGAGGGCGCAACAGGCAGCTCTGCTTTAACTTTCTGCTGCTCTGGGAACTGCTGAAACCGGCATTGATTTGCTGCAACACACGGCACTGCAACACACACCTCACTGGTTGCTGCAACACACACCTCACTTGTTGCTGCAACACACGGCACTGCAACACGCCACTGGGCAGCACCATGAACCACAAAGTACAGGCAATATAAAACAATCGAAGCAACTGCGACAAATGGTTCGCAAGCAGACTGAAGCCCATATCATACTATTTCTGGCACTAGCTCCGCAACAAACTACACATTATTAGTTTAAGCTGCCTTAGCTACAACATAAGTGTTCCAATGAGAGGAAGAAAGACAGAAAGAAGCACCATGCAGTACGGAATTAAGCGAACACGGAATCAATGCTCAGTGTGTCCCTACACTCTGCATATTGTAAGATTGAAACGAGATTTCAAAACAAACTGAAAATTGAAGAAATAATAAAATGCCGAAAAAAGGACAGCAGTAACCAAAAAAATTATTTGGAATAAGATAAGAAAGCTCTTGTACTTTTACAAAAATTTTTGATTAGATTAGATGTTAGTTTAAGCCTCCCTAATCGCAAAAAAAAGAGTTGCAAAGAGAGGAAGGAGGAATGCACCATTCAGCATGGAGATAAGGGAACGATGAATCAATGCAAAAGGCACAGAAACAGTGAGTTGAGAAAAAAGTTTATGAAACAAGAGTTGATGAAGAAAATATTAAGGGCTGAAAAACAGGACAGCATTGAACCGAAAAGGTAGTCCTTAACATAACCAAAAACATTTTATTTCAATAAAAAGAAAGCCTACTTAACTCTCAGCTCGGGCCCTCACACATTTTTCTCATGAGAGTGCTCTTCTACAAAAAAAAGGCCTACGTAACCTTTATCTAGGGACTTCACATGTTTCTCCTGGAATCGTTAATTTTCTCACATAGAACAGTTGTCTCCCCCTGAAGGTTTTTTTTCAAAATTTCAACCAAAAACGGTACAAATACCTTCAACTGCGTAACTAAAGTTTATCCAAAAGTTAACGCTCAGCTGCGAATTAGAGACCACCGTGCTTCGTTCCACTAGACACCATATCCACGAACACCCCGAGAGCTGGCCACAACACAACGCAAAATTCGACAAATACTTCGGAGTGCTAAAACGGCCACAAATGAGGACCTCGCAACGAGTGCAGCACGCGCCCAGTTAGCACGGACCTGAAATGTTCGCTAGCTCCACCACCTGCTGCTGCTCAGAACCAACACCGACACCAGCAACCACCTGTGTCTCTCTTCCTATCAATGAGATCATCAACAAACACGGAGGCTAATAGAGATATGCTCAACAAATCCCCCACGCTCACAAAAATGAGCCGTCCCACACTGTTCAGTTGCACGACGTAGAGCTAGTTGATTTTTTGGTTATTTGTCCGCAGATTTGGCGAAAAGAAAAACCACGTTGTAGCATAATCACTTATATCTCCAATTCAATGAACATTTTTCAAATTAAGAAGTCAATTAATGGTTCTGCAGAACATCCCAATTATGAATGTCCGACTCGGTTGTAGAATATAGACTAGAAGAGTAAAACTCCAAGAAACTACAACTTCAGGTCAAGATAGAAATGTTCTTACATAGCAAAACGACTGTGGAAAAACTAGCAAGTTTTCCTCGTCTATTCACCGACAAGTGCAGCATGCAGTAAACCAGATCAATTGGTTATGGAATTTGAAGGGCGGCCCACACACACCGGAGCGGACAACACTAGTACCTGGTTAACGGAAGATGCGGAGAAATTCGTAACGGCTGTCTCTGGACTTGATTAACTTACCTAGAGCCCGAGTTTGTCAGCCGGCGTTCCCTCACCGTTATGATGCCCGCGCCATTACTCAAGCAGGAACAAATGAAGCCTAAAAATTAGAGCACGTCGTCGAAAACAGCATTACGATATCGACGAATCATCAAGCGAAGGCGCTATTATAACGTATATTCGTCGCGCAGGGCGTCAAATCACACATAATGCTAGAGAAATTGACGGAAGAAATGACAACCAAGAAAACAAACAAAATTAGAAAAATAGATAAGTGAACTATCTCCACATGACTCAAGTGACGTACCAGTGTTTCATTCAGGTCAATATTTAGAAAAAATGTTCACGTTTAAAATAACAGAAACGCTCATTGATTGGTTCGTGAAATTATTGGAATTTTAAATACAATGAATCAACAATCTGTTCCATCAAAATACACAAAAAGAACGCCACGTCGCGTAGAATTCCATGATCAATAAATAAGAAAAATTGGCAATTTTTACGAAAAGACATGCAACAACATATGGAAATGTCGTAACGAAATTACATAAAATGGTTATCAGTCCGCGGTAAGACCCTCGCACCAAAAATTAGAGGATAGGTCTACGTCACGTGGAAATAGTGATGCCTGCGTTCTCAGATATCACTTGGCGTGCTGCAATGCATCGCCTCATTCATGCACTGCATACAATTACTGCAGGGCATCTTGCACCAGATCCCGCTACGAACTCGAAAAAGTGGAAGACACTCCAAACATTACGAAGCACGCTCAATTCACGGCCCAAGTTTACAGTACGCACAAATTAGGTTCTGGTAAGGAAAATTATTATAACGTACGTGTCGTACTGCCTTGTTTCATATATTATAAGATCGTAGTTGGTTTGAGGCTCCGTTTCTAATGCAAAGATATCCTCACAGAAACAGGGGAAAAGACTATTTAGTATGGACTAAAGAAATCGTGAAATCTATGCACAAGGTGTATTCCCACACAGGACACCCTACGCATAGAAACCAGCTCGGGAGATAAAAATAAAGAAAGAGGAGGTGGGGAAGAAAGCATGACCAGAGCAAAGTGGGCACGAAAGATAGAAGTTCCGAAAGCCTATTTGTAGGTCAGGTATAGTCCATTATTCCTCCTGGGAACACCAGTCCTCACAACGTGAGCAAACACAACCTAAACCTAAAGGCCTACTGAGAAAATCAACACATATACCGTGCAGTAATCTTTGTTCCATAGAATCTAGCACTAATTACTGACCTAACATAGGTAGAGGAGATTTAGATAAGATTAGAGCATATTTATGCTCCTCTAATCTAATACTTGCTCAAATGGCAGTTTACTTAATAAACTGTTTAAGATTTAGAGGAAAATTCTGCAAAAGCCCCGGTGACAAAGAAAAGAATGCAGGAAAAAAAATTTGGGCTAAGACTTAGCCTAAGTGGAGGTCTCGAGTACTTGAGAAGAAATACGTCAATGAATACCATCAGATTTGATGTTAATGCCAAAAGCATTGGGAAGTATCGTCAATCCTCTTGAAGAAGAAACAAAAGAAATGAAACTTTGACGTAAATGAAGGATTTGCCATCACTTCACAAAATGAGGCGTGAGTGTATAATTAAAAATAACTGAGTTTCGGTAAGACTTTTTAAGGGCTGCTCAGTTAAAGCGTCCAATATCTGCGCAATGCTGTCAAAATGAACGCGAGCAATTGCTTGCGATAAAAAACGGGTGCTTCAAAGTTGTAGTTTAAGCTCCATAATTAGAAGTAATATAGCTAAACAAGCATTTCCCGTAAAAATCGCAAAAATTTACCTTGAACTAAATTTGCCAGAAAGCCCTCGGTTCGTACGGTATAGTCCTACTTGTCGAGTGGCCGATTTTAAGTCGAAAGAAACGGTCAAATTCCAGAATTTTGGCTCAAAATAAAGTGAACGTGGCAATCGCGTTTGCAAGACCCAAAACATTTTCAAGGTACAGACACGGTAACTGTATCCTGGGTCCAGCGTCATGTAAACGCGGTCGAGTGACGGCAGAGGGAAATAGCAGCTGCCGAGCAACATCTGCCTCCTGCCACATGCCCACCACCACATTGGTGAGCGAGTCTCCACTAACCAACTAGTCAGGTTACAACTTGAAACCGTCCTTAGAAAGATCGGCAAAGTACCCAGAATGTATGTTTATAATTGAAAGATGAACAAATATTGTAAGCCCTTTTTAACAGCGTTTTGATTCCGTTGATTTTAAAAGTGGTAGAACAAAGGTTAAAAAATAGTTCTTTCAATGATATACACGCAGAATTTAATTATCTACGGGTGTTTTTTGTAACAATGGTTTTCCTCTTGGAAATCACAAACTATCAAATTAAAAAGTTTTGCAAAGAAAATATTGTGATTCCAACATTCCTGTTTAATGTGAAAATTACCTGTATTGTACTACCTTATTTCGGTTCTCAATCTGAAAAACTAGCCTAAGAATTAAAGTCTTTATTCAGTACGCATTTTACTGGAGTTAGTTTACGTGCCATAATACTGGTTAGCTAGCAAGTAAATATCAGTTCAATTTTTAGGTACAAGGACTTAATTCCCGGGCTTATGCGCTCTTCTGTCGTCTACAAATAAAGTTGTGCGCAGTACGCATCGGCGTACGTCGGAATGACGTCACGCAATATTTACATCTACGCAAGAGTGGCAGAGCACCGCAGGAGTTTCCGAACCGGTAACTTGCTGGCTCATCCTCATTCTGCAACACGCACCGATGCTGAGAATTGTAGTGCAATTATTCGGAGTAATGATGATTTCAAAATAATTGACAGGTCTTTCCGTGATTTTGACCATAGGATTTTAGAATCCTTGCACATTTCTAAGGAAACATCAATTTTAAACAACATGCTTAGCTCGTATTCACTTCATGCATAGTTATCCTTTTTTTGGATTAACTAGAATTTATTATCGATCGTGTTTGCATGCTTACGTTGGATTGATCATACTTTGTATTTAACAGAACTGATCGTCGGAGCTGGTCTTCGAAACGTTTTCGACTTTCTGTGTTTAATAAAACACGTTATTAGCATTTCCTTCGCTTTTAAATTTTCAGTGAATCTGCGATTTAATGAAAGTGAACCTGCTTAGAAGAACAACTTTCGTCTTCGGCGTCTATGTCACCTATACGCACAGTCAATCTCTACACAGTGTACGCAAAATTAGCGATATACTTCGCTGATCAATGAAGTGGAACCGAACATTGGCTAATGTGTACTTTTCCTCGCCCGTAAAGTAAGTTAACATCACATCTCCCGCACTGGTTTTTCTCTCAGATGACAAATCACTGATTGAGCTAGTCATGATTCACGGGAAGTGACTAACGGTATGGGCTATTTAGAAGTCGGAGAAGTGGCTATGAGGGCAAGATCAAGGTTCAAAAACACATTTAAAAGAGATCCTGCACTAAATGAGAGCGATGGATTTCAAAGAATGTTCACAGTTACACTGAAAAACATAAAATCCCTGAAAAAATACCTAGACATGTAACACAAGAGCTAAATACCGAGACGAGCGAGTTGCCCAACCCGAAAATGATCACCGAACTGAGAGGAGTCGGAACGCAGAGGGCGCTTTGGGAGGCAGCAAGACTGGCACGAAGAGAGCTCAATGCTTCAATTAATAGGCAGGGTGGCTGTAGCACGACCGCCTGCCTTCACAGACGCTAGACGAACACAAGAAGCGTTGTGTGTCACTTAATACGCTAAACGATTACACGCCAACACATATCTTGACGTTCTGAAATAGTCACTGTGATAATGCGAGGTGCGAGTATACGTAACGTAGGAAGTAAATTATGCAGGGGATAGAATATAGGGAGAACAGTTTTGCGCTTATTTAAATTGGCAAACATACTATAGTTTAGAGCCTGAAGTGAATAATATACTATTTCGTTTATGTAACTTTCAGCAGATTTATTTAAAACAGCTACATGTGATCAGCTACAAGTAACGTCACGTTACTCAAGTTATTGCCTGACTGTTATATCCTCATGATTTAACCGCCCTACATCTATATCATGAAGGAATCGCTACGAGGAATACTGAAATGCTACGTCTGGCCAACGACTTTCATCTCCTCGAAAAGAACTGTACTTAAAGATATGCTGTCGCGGATAAGCACAACTTCGAATCAATTCCACAATCTGCCTCTCGTGCTATTTCCTTCTACAACATCGCCAGATGACGCTACGCCTTACCATCATTACCATCTTCCCTCTTCACATCATCACCACGACGCAACCGAGGGACTACAAGTTCCAGTTATCAGATACTTCTTTCTCATTCCTCTATCACAATGTACTTCTTGTCTTTATAATCTTAATCATCTAGGATATTATTATTTTCTATAGATTGAATGCGGGATCATAATTAATGTTTATCACTATCGTGGGCTTTTCACTTATTAACAATTAACTGCTGTCGTAACGAGTTTGTTCCCTAACGTTGAGACGCGCCCCCGGCCCCTCAAGCCTAGCGGGCAACAGCAGTCTTACGCAGAGGTTTGTTAGAGGCAGTAGAAAAGGTTCCCTCGATAATTTAGATGTTGAAGAGTAACAGTACAAGATCATATAAAACTTATTGGCGTCTTCCCCTGCGGTTCATCGCCTTTGGCGATGAACCCGCTTTGCTTAAACGATTGTAAAAGTGACAATTGACTCAAAACCACCTGGAGGTTTATCTTACTCTAATAAATCGAGAATACGGATCGTATAGCAACCAGCCTCCTCGCACATATTTCGACAACGCTCAAACTGGATCCCGCAGATAAGTTAACATTCCTGAATGTCTAACCAGCTTCTCTCGCTCCAGAATTGTGATGTACTAGATGTCTGCGTTAATAACGAACCTTTGTAATCTTTCGTGTCTTTAATTTCCTTTGCAAGTTAGGAAAAGACAAAGAAGAGATGACGATGATAATTATGATGATGAAATAATGATAAAATGCACATTAATAATAGCCTCCAGCTCTGACCTCACGCTAACCAAAAATAGAGATAATTAATGAACTATGATGACCGTTATTAATAATTGATTAACTATAAATATTATTTGCCCGACTATTGGGCTGGTGGCAGCAAAATAATACCTAAAAGAATATGATTCGGTCAGAAATTATCAATCTAACTTTCGATGCGATGTCACGTTTGAAATAAATCACCAGATATGGGATAAAGAAAAGGACATCCATTACATGAATGATCAGTATTGCACAAGTATCTCAGTTCTAGACGGAATCTTGATAAACCATTACCCTTTATGTTGTTGACATTACAATCTGCCCTCCATGAACCATTAGTGAGAAAGGCGACAATCGGACCCGCCAAAAGAAAATAAACTCAAACGATGGCGTTGAGTTCTAGCTTAACCACCAAGATACCGGTGCTATTTTCTACGGATGTTTTGGCAGCACCGCAATGGTCTGTGCAACATAATGAAACCAAATGGTTATGAATAATTTGCTGCTTAATGCGAAGAACATTACAAAAGTTAGACACAGTTCGCACCGAGTTGGAAGGAAAGAATAACCATTCACGAAGAAACAATTAGTAATACGTACTGTAAATGCACCTAAAACAGCTTAGGCAGAAGAATGGTGTCACGTTTACAGTCAGGAAATTACGTCATAAATTTTGACATTTTTCCCCTCAACTAAAAACACATCCTACAAAACCCCAATAACTACAACTCTTCATTTGAGACAGCAGCAAGAGCGCACCCTTAACATTACCGGTGAAGTCTCGTCAATATCTGCAGAACGTTAATATCGCCGTAATATACGGGACTTAAATAAATACTCGAAGCTAATACTGTCTAACAAATTACAATACTCATCAATTTCGAGGAAATCTCACTCTTATAATGAAAATGAAATGCTACAAGTTAATGAATATATTTAAAAGCAAACGTTTCGGAACGTTGTTCAGAATAGAAGCCACTTGAGAAAGCGTCTACTGATGATTCGGCCCGATACTGCGGGCTACAAATGGTGTGGAGCACCAGCGTGGCATGCGACACGCTCCTCACTGAGAAGGCTGATATCAATCGCACCATGTTGTGCGCTCTGGGGACACATTCTGGTGAGAGATATGCGCTTCGTCTACAGACAGCCACCACTTCTACTGTTCTGAAAGCACCCTATGAAGTAGTCCGTAAGCTGCACAAGCAACAACTCTCACGCTTCACTATCTCCACACACACCGTGAATAACCGAATAACCACACGGAATTTCTTGTTGTTTACAGGGTTCTATCATCCAAAAAACATTCGTAATCCACAATGGCTCATTAAGAATCCGAAAAAAACTCAAACTATTTTACGAGAGAATTTCCTTCAAGAGAAAAGCTCGATATTAAAAACACGTCATAATGGTCATTACTTAGCTGAAGACAAGACGAAACAATACTTATAGAGCGCAACACCGAAATAAAAGACTGATTGCTCCACGTCAAACTAGTTATAAGTTTTCGCGAGTCTTCTACAATAAAAAAAGGCGGAAACAGATACCCATTTAGAAATGCGAGTAAAACGCGACGGCAGAACATGAACCATTTACTTGCTAGCAATGCGAGACGTAAGGATCCTTTGAGCGCTTGCTCAACCCTAAAATTTTTTGTTATGATTTTGTATTTGCACAATTCATTCTCAACTGGGAAAAAATCCAATTCACTGCTACAATTTTGCTTCTGAGCAAAGAAGTGTGAGGAAAACGCTAAATCTAATTACAAAATAAGAGATTGCTAATAATTGCACCAAGAAATTCCATGAAGTTGCTCTTCTACTGAAACTCAAAAATAATTTCTTCGAGTATTGTAGAGGACGCCGACGTAACCGAACATTATCGTGACGAGACCACAGAACACGAATGAACCTTTGTTAGAAACTTCAACACCACGATTATAAAGTAAAGCACAATTTAATCTAATTTTTTCGTTGTAAAGGTAAAGAGGAATGAACAACAAAACTAATTTCTGCTATGCTTCAACATGGAAGGTATATAATCCTACATGAAATCACGTCAAGAAACAACACGCGAACAAATCGCACTTTCCCACATTCCCTAGGACAAAACCCCAAGACGATGAAAGAAGCAATGAAGCAAATTGAGCGGACGAGAAGAATGGGGCGTCAAGTCCGTTAGTGAGGAGCCCGAGAATAAAGGGTGTTAAGTGTAGCCACTTGAGGCGGACTCTACAGGCACAAGGGGCACCACAAGACAGGACCAACAGACGCGCGACTGTTCCTGGGGCGCGACCGCTGCCTCAAGGGGCCCGACACTCCCGGGTGTCGCACTCCTCCACTCCACAGCATCTTCCTCCACTCCGCCCTGGCATCTGCAGCTCAATGTATTAGCTATTGGGCCGAAATCTCACACTTAAAATGCCAACCTTGAAGGAAAAGTTCAAGTATTTCTTGAAACACGTGCACTCGATTGAGAAAAATTGCTATTTCCTCAATTAACTGATGCGTCACGGTGGCAGGAAGGAAGTGTGAAAGGAGCGCCTGAGAAGCAGCTGTCGCTCTCCACACAACCACTGAGCCTATCAGAAGAGCCTCCACGCCGCTTACACAACGCACATCTGGAGTTATAGCCAAATGAAGCAAGCGGTGCATGTGCACGCACTGCAATGGGGAGTTAACGAAAAATACCAAGGATTCATAGAAGTAGCGAGTGAACAGATAACGATAATGCCGTTGATAACATTCGTTTCAAAGAAAGATATAGTGAATAACAAGGGAAGGTCTGTAATTGTGAACCCTATTTCAAGACGTTTATTTGTCATACAGTGACGGTCATACTAAAAAAGAGATATAGAGGTGCGCTCAGGCTTCAGCCATATCGATCTCCAAGCCTCGACACTGTAATCGTAAGTTCTGGTAGAGGTTAAAACCTAGGGAAGCGAAGTTGATGCGATCACAGCCAACAAGTGGCTTTTACTGCGCGCGCAGCTGTGCCTACAGTGCCTAAGAACAAGCCTACGCCACACATATTACGTGAATGCTCTAATTTTCAACTATTTACTATTACTTGCTGGCTGTCACGTGAACTCAACAGAGCACAAGTTGTCACTTTATACACGGAAACATGCGGTCATTCAATGTGCTCGACGTAACCACGTTACAACCGTAGCCCGCGGGGGAAGTATTCAAAATAAAAAAACATGGATAACAAAACAGTGAGACGAAGTCAAAGAAAATAAACTATGAAAAACAAAACAGAGAAGAGACAACACGTGGAAAATTCTTTAACACGCGAAGTAAAATCGCTATCGGAAAATGGATTACTATCGATTTTGAACATGTACACGGCACTTGAAGACAATCGACATCGAGACAACAACCGAACACGATAACGGGAGAGCTTAGGAGTGCATGAAGTCCTACATAGGTTGGAAGTGGACACCTGGCACGTGGGTTTGCCGTCATCACACAAAATTTTTATAGCGACACAAAACGTTGCCATCTTTTGAGGCGCACAGCACTCGCCAGAAAGTCAGCTTACAACATTTTGAGACTGGATGCATGGTACAAGCAAATGACCGGTTCAACGGTCCTTGGAGAATTTTTCAAAATGAGAAACCGTTCAACATTCAACAACTCACGATACAAAAAAAAGACAAAACTGAATCAACTTGAGTTGCACGGTAACTTAAGAGCAGCAAAGCCTGAGCGGCATTTAATCGGCGGAGATAATTCCGGTTAGAAACTGATGAACATTAAGGAAGACTGTGACACGTGGCCTCAATGTGCGTCAATAAACGAAAACTAAATTGCAAGAGTGAAATGAATAAAGGAAAATGCATCGACACGATACACAGGAAATACCCAAAGCCAAGCACCAAAACAACGGTAATACCGTGACCAAGACTCACATCCGCACCGACACCACCGCCATGCACATCAAATAAGATGCTATTCCAGCAAAGTTCTCCTAAAAATACCTACGACACCAAATTGACCATGTCTAAATTCCCGGCATCCACGAAATTACTTATAAATAAACACGATCAGATGCACAATCTTAAATTACAAGACGCACGCAGAAAAATTTTACGGAGTTATTTACAATTGCAATTTTAGAAAGCCTTACAAGCAGAGGAGCAAAATTATTCTCAAGAAATATTCAATAAATTTGAAAAAAAGACATGGAATAATATTTTAATGCGTGCGCCTTTTAAAACTTAACATTAATGGTACTCACTCGTATATTATTCTTTAGTCTTTCCACTTCTTGCCGTAAACTATCCAAATCATTCATTTCTACAGGTTACAAAACTAAAAAAATCTGAAACGAGAAGAAAAAAGTCCATTAGAAAATGCACATCATTGACACGACATATATTTCATGAGCAAGGTAATTACAAACCAATTTAGGAATAATTTTCATCAAAACTACACATAACTTATCAGAAGGAATATCAAACACAATTTCAATTAAATAACGAATAAGCACGAATTCATAAGGTCATGAAACAATTTCAGATACAATTGATAGTGGCCTAAACTGCACGTGAAAACCTCTTTATACCCAACGAAATATTTAGCCCAACAAAAGAAACGTTAATTAAACCATGTCGACTTAGAATTTACGCTGTACTGCTCCGAAGATTTAATTTGTTTGAAATCCTGAACCAACAACATCGCTACAGGTCACACAAAACGAATTGGATCAATCTATGTACACGAAACATACAGCTTTGATATTTACTTAACTCCATTTTTGTAAAGTAGTTTCGTTGTATGTAATGTTGACCAATTCTCATGCGATCAAATTTGAGTTAGATGAACTCAATCACGACGTCCTAAAACAATATCAGCAGGATAACTTTCAATTGTAAAATCAAACTAACGCCATGTAGCCGAAACATCAGCACTATTATTATTATTGTTGATTTATTAGTTTAGGCCTCCCTAACCACAACAGAGGTGTTCCAAAGACAGGAAAGAAGATGCACCATTTAATGAGGATTGTAAAAAACCGTTAGCCTAAGCAGAACGTGCTACCATACAGGATAATCTGCGCATAGGAACAGCAAATTGGGAAGAGAAAAAAAGAAAGGAAAGAGGAGAAGAAGAAAGGAAAGAGGAGAGCAAGAAAGGAAAGAGGAGAAGAAGAAAGGAAAGAGGAGAAGAAGAAAGGAAAGAGGAGAAGAAGAAAGGAAAGAGGAGAAGAAGAAAGGAAAGAGGAGAAGAAGAAAGGAAAGAGGAGAAGAAGAAAGGAAAG
>JACJUY010001718.1:2645-42827 GCA_014220935.1 Platorchestia sp. MABIK | reverse complement strand
GAAAGGAAAGAGGAGAGCAAGAAAGGAAAGAGGAGAGCAAGAAAGGAAAAAGGAGAGAAAGAAAGGAAAAAGGAGAGAAAGAAAGGAAAGAAGAGAGAAAGAAAGGAAAGAGGAGAGAAAGAAAGAGAAAACTAAATTGACGAGAATGGGCACGAAAAATACAAGTCCCGAAGGCTTACCTATAGCTAAGGCAATTTATAATCCGCCTGGAGGCACCGGTCTCCATGGCATATGATGGACAAAAACGTAACTAACCAAACCTACAGCCTATTGAGGTGAAATACCAGTAGAACGCCACTAAAATAACAGTTAAAGCGGCTTAGCGAGACTGTACCGACATAAAACGCCCACTTGTCAGATGGTACGCCAGCTACCACCAAGGTATTTGATTCCTCGAGTTTAGCTCGACTGCGCAGCTTCCACGAACGTGAAGAAAGTATACAAACATATCTCTCAGAAACGGCTCCTTTGAAGCCCTCCAACTAAACATGAAACGATGCTAACTGGACTAGCGCCCAAGAAGATGCCAAATAAAGCGGGCATTCTGTTCACATGTTAATTTGTCTTTTCAAGTCGCCTAAACTTGTACCCTTGAAAAGGACCCCACACAACGCATTCTCAACCACAATAAGTTGGAATGAATGTTATTTGGACATCGAAGAAGGTTGATGCGAGTCACTTCTAAATAAGTATCGATAAATAGGTATTATCACTTCAATAAAAACTGAGAAAATGCACTAGCAGCATTTATTTTAAGCATATACTTCGCAATCAATGGTCATCATTTGAGTTTTAACTGAAGATGAAAGCAATACTTCATCCGCCTTAGGCACTTTAACCACATCACACTCAATAGATTATTATTAAACTATCAGTTAGTTTAAGCCTCCCTATCCGCCACAAAGGCAATCCAAAGAGAGGAAGGAGGAAGGCACCATTTAGTATGGAGTCAAGGAAGCGTGGAATCTATGCAGAAATGGCATAGAACCAGAAGTGGAGAAAGATTGTGAAACAAGATCAAAGTCGAAGTAGAAAGTAGTAGGTGCACATCACACTCAATTTGAGAGTTAAATTATGCCCAGAACTAGTTCAACCCATAAATAGTTTAGTTTTCAATTTTCAGTGATTGATTGATTATAAGAAAGTTTTAGCCTCCCTTTACCACAACAAAGATGTTCAAAGAGAGGAAGGATGAAGGCACCATTTAGTATGGAGTTTAGGAAAGGCGGAATCTACGCAGAAGGTGCGTAAAAACAGTAAGCTAGGAAAGAAGTTTAAGAAACAAGATAAAAGTTGAAGAAAGTAATAGGTGCTGAAAAACAGGACTGCAGTGAACCGAAAAAGGATGGTCCATAACGAAACTAAAAACAAACCTATTCTATTTCAACAAAAAGAAGCCTACCTAACCTTTAGCTTGGGACCTCCCATTTCAATTTTCAGTTTGTTTCGCCAATAAATGCAAGAATGATACCCAAACTCGTGTACAGAACTCCAGACTTCTGTTGGGGCTAAAGAGACCGGCGAAGGTAATAGACGAACATTTTCCTCGACGGAATAATATTTACGTGTAAATCTCACTTCTCTAACTTGCATTATTATTATTAGTTAGTTTAAGCCTCCCTATCCGCTACAAAGGCGATCCAAAGAGAGGAAGGAGGAAGGCACCATTTAGTATGGAGTTTAGGGAACGTGGAATCTACGCAGAAAGGGCATAGAAACAGTAAGATGAGAAAGAAGTTTATGAAACAAGATCAAAGTTCAAGAAGAAAGTAGTAGGTGTTGAAAAAACAGGACAGCAGTGAACCGAAAAAAGATGGTCCGTAACAGAACAAAAACCTATTCTATTCCAACAAAAAGGAAGCCTACCTAACCCTTAGCTCGGGCCCTCAATAGTCCCCCTGGGAGCGCTAATTCCCTTAGATACAACAGTTGTATCCCCCTGAGGGATAAACTACTACTTCTACAGCTTTCAACGTAAGGAACGATTATGATATTATTGGGCTCATGATAAATGTTTCCCATTAGAGAATTTGATACCTACATAAATGTTAACTTACACGTATTTTAATTTACACTCGAAAAAAATACATGTTGGCGGTATAAATTGTCATCCATCAAAACAAATCCTTTAGCTTTTCTAATATGAATTTTGAAACTTTACGTGCTAATATAGCACACATTGTGCTGAATCCACGGTTGAAACTTGTAGAGGTCAAAAACCCTATAAGTAGATTTAAACATCCCGTTGCAAACAGTTTTTTTTACTTTACCTAGGACGAAAACGAGAAATTGTCCCAAGGAAGTCCCCATTTTTTCAGAAATAATTGCCTATAACAATTACTAAAAGTAATTTCTGGAAGCTGACTATCTTCTTGATTCTTTTGTAAAATTAAGAACCGGCTGCTCGAGAAGGAACTCGGTCCTAATGTAATTAGAGATTGTATTTGGTGCCAATGTTGTCAATCAAAACTGCCAACTTCATTGTCGTTCGTAGTTCTCAATAGTCAAATAGTCGACTTTCAATAGTCGAATACGATAAAGATACGGATAAAGCAACAAGTTTAAGATGAGCCACATTTCAGTGTAACGTCTCATGTGAACACACCAGAGCAGCCATTCCCAACCTTACCTCCATCATTGACCCTCTCGGCTTTATTTATCTCTCCATTTACCCCCTACTCGCATACAATTCACACTCCCACTTTCTTTGTATTCTCTCTCTATTGTTACAAAATTAAATTTAATTGAGTTTTTTTAATTTATCAGGTACTTAAATTTTTACCCCCCAAGGGTAAATTTATCCCTGGTAGAGAACCTCTGCACTTGAGCTATACACAGGCCAGGTGGAGGCTAGACGTTCAACTCAAATTATTCTTGTAACGTTCGCAGCTATTTCGCAGCGCGAGTTATCCGGGAACACCGGTCGATATCCCGATCAATATTTAATGAATTTTAACACGAATTCTTGCGTCTTGATCAATACCTCAGCACTCGACGACTTCAAAAACGGTCGATATTATCAAGTGGATACGGCAGCTCTTGTCTTTCAAATGCAACGCGAACGTTAACAGAATAAACCGAAGCGTTTTGAAACTCGATCCAGTACAATATAATCTCAATTCAAAATTTACCATAATTTTAGATCACCATGTTTAATAAATAGTCTTTCTGGAGAACAGACATCTCTGAACAATTGAATTCAGTACTTCGAAAACTTCTCAAAAGAAGTCAAATTCATAGAAATAAAATAACAGCCAACCTTCATTTCTACATCTTCTTATACAAATTTGTCATTTTTATAGACTATCGAATCAGTAAATTATTCTGATCACAAAAAAAATATCTACAGCTCATGCGGAAATCCTCTAAACTAGCAGGGTGTACATTGAGAATGAAAAATAGAAGACTAGATGAGACCATAAGTTAGTTTAAGCCTCCCTAACTACAACAAAAATGTTCCAAAGAGATGAATGATGAAGGCACCATTAAGGATGGAGTTAAGAGAACAAGGAATCGATGCATAAGGTGTGTTTCCACACAAGATCCCCTGCTCATGGAACAGGAAGTTTAAAAAGTATAACATGAATCAAGATAAAACTTAAAGGAGGAAGTAATGGATGCTTGAAAACAGGACAGCAATCGATTGAAAAAAGTGACCCTTAACAAGTTAAAAAACCTATCCTACTGCAACAAAGAGAAGACCTACCGAACTCTCAGCTCGGGACCTCATATTTCCTTCCAAGAAGAGCTAATTCCCAGAAATAGAGTAGTTGTATCCTCCCAGAAGAGTTACAGAGACGAACACGGACACACTCGGCATTCCACCGAAGATGCGCGTGAATTTTATAAATCCTTCACGCACTAGCCCCTCAGCTACAGTGCAGCGCTGTCTCTATAATTGCGCTAGTTCTTGCTCACGAGTTGTTGGTGGGATGATGAACAAGCGAAAATACAAGCCTGGGCGCATGTCACTTGCATACAGGTGCGACGAGAGCTTTTTCACGTACAAGCTCGGAAGCGTAATTGCAAACCACAAGTAGCATAGCAGCCTAACGCTCGTTTGTGATCATCAACCGCTACATCTCATGGCAACGAACCTCAGAAACCTTGATTCTTCCGATAAACTTTTCGTGTAACAACTTTAGGTCTCTCGTAACAATAGGTCTCTCGTTCACGAGTATACCCATTACGGAAAGTGTTGGTAACCTTCTTCCAGGCCGACAGAGTGACCGCTCGGTGTGCGAGCACAAGGGCCGAAGAATTGAGAGCACCCCCAGGTCTCACTTGGCGGTTCTCTATGATCCATTGCTAAATTACAGTGAAATTTTCGCCGCACTACCTCATTCAATGTTTTTCTTGCTCTGCTCTTTTTAACAAACTAAGCGCCTTGACTGATTGATGATAAATTAGTTTAAGCCTCCCTTTACCACAACAAAGATGTTCAAAGAGAAGAAGGATGAATGCACCATTTAGAATGGAGTTAAGGGAACGTGGAATCCATGCACAAAAGGTGTTCCAGCAAAGGATCCCGTGCGCATAGAAACAGTAAAATAAAAGGAAGGTTATGAAACAAGATATAAGTTGAAGGAGAAAGTCAGAGGTGCTGAAAAACAGGAGAGCAGTGAACCAAAAGAGATGGTCCTTCACAAAACAAAAATATATATTTCAACAAAAAGAAGGCCTACTTAACTCTCAGCTGAGGATCACACATTTTCCCCCTGGGAGCGCTAATTACAAAAGTAGTATCCTCCTGAGGGTACTTAGCGCCGTTCTACGAGTGATAGTCTCGCCAATAACGCTCGTCCTGCTACTTCGATATTTACGCATAAAATTCAGTCCTCAGATTTAGACCTCGCTGTTCCTGTGAGGCGTGCTTCGCCAGACCCAACACACGCAGCTAAACCGGTCAGGCCACAAGTGTTAAGTGTATTTTTAACGATGAATTACAGAGCACGCCATCACATGAGAACATCATTAAAATTACCACGTTAATCGTGATGGATTAAATTAAAGTTCAACATTCAACTCAAATTTAAAATCAATTGTGGTAAGTTATTTTGAAAATAGCAAACATTAGCTGGATCATGCCTTTATTCAGCTTTCATTACGTATTTATAAAAATTGAGAGCGTGACTATAGGTTGGTCAGAAGTAAAAGAAGTTCCCATCGGTACACCAGCGGCTCACAGCAAGGCCAACGTGTTAATTAACCTCCTGCTTGGTGCAACACTAATTGCTGGTTTTGCAATTTGAATGAAATACAGTAGTACAGGAAATATTTCAAAATCAGTTATCAGTTGATAGCATTTATCGTACACAAATCAACATTGAAATAAGATGCTGGATCAACAACCAAGAACTGACTGCCATTTTGGACAACTTAAAGATTTTTTCAGTTTCGATTCATTGGATTGGGCTTCCTAGATTGACTCAACCCTTTAGTAGATGCGAACTTGAAATGTTCTACGTTTCATACCCAATATGTCAATCAAACACAATCGTGCGGCGCATTACAGTCAGAAACACTTCAGTGCTGACAGTTCTGCTTAACGAAAACGTTGCTTCTTCAAGTACGAGAATTCACCGCGACTCTTTCACGGCAGATAAGCAATTAGCAAGTCGTATTTATTTGTGACACGAGGTAATGATAAAATGAAGGGTGTCGTGAACGAACTGGTCAAACGTAATCTACGATTTTCCTCGACTTTATCGTGAATGAAGCGAAACACCAAAACGCAAAAATAACTCACGCGTTATCGGGTGTGAGTCAACCATGGTCTGAAGTGATCCGGGTATTAGGAAAAAATCTCTAACGTCAGTTTCTCAAGCTGATGTGTGCGCACCAGCGAAGCAAAGGTCAGGCGATAAGGGAATCGGGGTGCAATGAAAACTCACGAAGCCTATACAGCTTTTATTTCCTTATTCACGCACCCCGCTCAATCAGCGCGTGATGGATCATAAACTTCTGATCAACGTCCTCTTCCCCTGC
Source organism: Platorchestia sp. MABIK (assembly GCA_014220935.1). Classification (NCBI taxonomy): domain Eukaryota; kingdom Metazoa; phylum Arthropoda; class Malacostraca; order Amphipoda; family Talitridae; genus Platorchestia; species Platorchestia sp. MABIK. The sequence continues at coordinate 36,839 of JACJUY010001718.1, read as the reverse complement.
ATTGTGTTCGCTTCCGTTCGAATAACGCACGAAACATAGTAGACATTTGTTCTTACGAAAGAGAAGCAAGAAAGTCTCAGCTCTATGAAGTTGACAGAATCGGCAGTGAGAACGAAAAAAACAAAGTGAGGGACCTAAGGTTATGTCCTCATTTTTTAATGCTTTTATTTGGCATGGATTCAAAGCAAATGAAGCAGGTAAGTGATATAAGGTATGACGGGGCAGCGTTTCCATTGTTCAATAGCTGATAGATCATTGAGTCGAGATAGTGAGATCTGGCACAAAACCGCCGAAATGGCGAGCATGCATGCGGAGCAGAATGGAAGAGGTCTGTTAGGGAGGCCCTCGAGCACACGTACAGCCTGCCAGCTGGCCGCATTGCAGGCTCAGGAAGAGCGAGTGTCGTATCAAGTAAATATGGAAATAAATGGACATGGATACTTCAAGGATGCTGGGTTTAACCAATTGTACCCCAGGTCACCTCGGCGGTAGGGCGTGGTTTGGTCAGCAGGCTGACTGGCTGGCTGAGGCTGGCTGACCCGGCAGTCAGCCACCACTGACACAGCACCACCAATTAAGCCATATAGGTGAGCCTCTACACAACTTTCCACACAACCATAATACAACCTAAACACGACCACCTCTTAGAGCGTTCACTATTAAACGAAGACAAAGTTAAGTGAAATTACGAGTTCTACACCAGTATGATAAACGCTACCAAAGTAGTGCAGTCATTGAAACGGTGCTGACCATGTCGAAAGACTTCCCTCTTCGCACGCACGGACTATGCGAGTTCACAACGAAAGCGAGATTAAACAAAAAATTAGGGTTCTCACCAGTGTGGAGAGGCAGGGTCGGTGAGGCGAGAAGAATGTCGGGGTCACAGAGGCATAAGTGGCATACTGACACTGTCACACACGCGCGCACACACCACAATGACGAGAGGCAGCTAAAGTTACCTCTGCACTATATCATGTGTTAGCTGTGAGCACAAGCATAACAGAGGGCACGGCGCTGCTACCTAAGGGGGAGCGTGGCAGTTGTTTTTAACGCAGGCCCGCACAATGGCAGCACATCCACGGATGAGGTCGCCCCAACTCGGTGGGTAGGCGAGCGGCATACACACAAGCCTGTGCTGCTCCACACCAATATGTGTAGCACACGAGCACCAGTACTAAGGAGCAGGAGCAGCAGCAGCAGCACTTGGTATAGGCCAATACAAGGGAGCACACCACTTCAGCTTCTCTGCCTGCTCTCACTCGCAACAGCCAACTGAGACACGAGTCCAGTGAAGGCGTCTGCGCGAAACAACGCGCAGACGCACAGACAAACCGCGCCTACAACCACAGCCACCGCCACCACCACCACTACATCGATCCGCACCTGTCCGTCCGCCGCTGCTGCTGCTTTTGCTGCCGCTGCACCACCACCGTCACAATAACACATCGCTGCATATTTCCCTCGACACACAGCACAAGCTTTCAGTCTTCAAGCCATTGCTGAGTAGCACGCTGAGTTCGGGCGCGCGAAACGATGGTACGCGCATGCGTAACACGCCCATTGCCGCCTCAGACCCAGCGGGCAACTCACCAGCACCCATGCCTCTACACCACCTGCCAGTCCGCGTAAGCACGAGTTCGCATGCTCCGAAACGGCCCATGAACGTGACGGGCTTGCTCCTCTGCACTAGCTGCCGCACGCTCAACTATTCCAACACGTCTGTAGAAGTCGTCCCCGTGAGAGGCGCATTTCTCAGTACATTCACTCCCCTTTACCTCGATTACCATTATTATTTTAAATAAATTAACTCATTTGAAACTCCCTAACTACAACTAAAATCGTCTCTAAAGAGCGGAGAAAAGAAGCTTTCTTAACCACAACACAGGAGTTTCAAAAAGTGGTAGAAGGCAGTATTCAGTATGGAGAAAAGAACAGATAATCTATGCACAATGTGTTTGTGCATAAGATTCACTGCGCACAGAAACAGTAAGATAAGAAGTATAGCATAGCAGTTAATGACTGCGTTTCCATCGCAACGATGTTTTCATAGAAGAAAGAAAAGGGACAATTCAGTTAGGACTAAGGAAAACGGGAATCTACGCACAAAGTACACACAAGCTGCCCTGCGCATAGGGACAGTAAGTCTAAAAATAGGAAAAACGAATAACAGATGTAGAAAAAAAAACACAAAAACTGACAGAATCGAAGTAGGTAAGATGATTAGATTATAGGTTATTTTAAGTCTACCTAACCGCTACAAAAAAGGGCGTATCGAAGAGAGGAAGGCACCATTTAGTATGGATATAGGGAATGCGGAATCTATGCAGAAGGGACATAGAAACAGTAAGTTGGGGAAAAAATTCATGAAACAAGATAAAAGTTGAAGAAGAAAGTAGTATGTGCAGAAAAACAGAACAGCAGTGAACCGAAAAAGGTGGTCCTTGACATAGCAAAAACTATTTTATTTCAACAAAAAGAAGGCCTACCTACCTAACTCTCAGCTCGGGCCCTCACATCTTCCCCCTGGGAGCGCTTAATCCCATAGATACAATAATTGTATCCCCCTGAGGGGAAATAGGTAAGAAATAAGTCCCGTAGGCCGATCTACAGCTGAGGCAAACTTATTTTCTATATTATGCCTCCAGAGGAGGGGCGGGGTTGTTCTGAATTTAAAAAAGAATTTAAGTAATAGGTGCTAAAAAAGGACAGTAGGAAACCGAAAACCGTGGTCCGTAACAAAATTTAAAAATAAATAAATTAAATGGCCTTCCAAGTTTTTAGCGCGGAACCTCACATCTTCCCCCTGTGAGCGCTAATTCTAGAAAAAATAGTCTTTTTCCTACGTAAGGGGAATAAAAATTGTACACAAGACGTCGTAGTCCGCATAAATCAGAGCCAAATTCCTCAAGCAAAATGTCCAGAGAGAAACGTATATGTGCATTGACACAAGTGAGGCAAAAAGAACCCGCAATTTGTTCCACGAGTGTCTGTGGTCATGCAGTAGCGGTTGTGCCTTCAAGGAAAGGTTTCTGCGAACGTCTTTCCGCACGCAACGTAAGCACCATCGACATACACGGAGCCCTGAAATCTATGCACACCGGAAGCCATCTTCAATTTTGTGACCGCTACACCACTGTACCGATTTTCCAGCAATATCCGAATCTGCCGCTATACCGCCGTAGAGAATTTTCGGCACTTCGCCGAGTACGTGGCAAATGCGTCAGGAACTGAAAATAAGCAACCAATCGTTGCCTAACCTCATGGTTGGCCACTGCTAATGTTTGCTTCCGTGTGTCTGAATTGACTGTGTGGCTCAACGCCTAACAGTTAGGTTCAGGGCCTCAAGTTTGGAAAGGTTAATCAGTGAGGTGATCAATTTAAATTGATCAAATTTTCACGTTTGAATTCGTTACGAACAAGATTTGATCATAAAAACTAATCAGCATGAAACAATCCTGCAGGTTCACCAGATGAATGATCTCAAATTCTACTTGAAAAGAGAATAACTATGAAATTTATAAAGAAAAAATGCAACTGGGTAACCATCGAATAGGAAGCTTAGAATTAACATCAAGCGGGTCAGTTCCCTGAAGGTTACGTTATAAAATCTTGGAAGCTAACTTTCGCCTAGTCAGAATTGTATTGAAGGGCTTCTGGACAGATTTTCCCTGCTGTATAAAAAATACAGTCCAACACTCAATTCGAATGAGCCTCTTTAACTTAGCTTTTTATCACGTTCTCCGCATATTGGGCTATATGTGTACCATACGGTAGACTGTTTATTCACGTGCCGGTATTGATTAAAAACATTTCATGTTTCGTGATCTTAAAAAAAAATTATACGAGGTGAAATGTTATCGTGCAATTGCGTTCTCATATTTCTTAGGAAGAATAAAAATGTATTCAAGCAGTTAAGTCGATTTCCCAACTCTGCTACTTACAACCAAACCAAAACACCTGGTGACACGATTCCCGCGTGTTGGGCCATATTCACACGATTCGGTAAATTGCTCATTAACGTACCGGTATAAATGAATGACATTTCATAAGTTTCGAGATTTTTTAAAAAATAATTTATTAGACGATGTGAAATGTACCGTGCAGTTGTATTTTTCATATTTCTCAGCAAAGATAAAATTGTATTTGAGCAGTGAAGTTGATTTTCCAATTCTGCTACTTACAACCTAACCTAACTATCCGTCAACAACCGCAAAAACGCGGTGAACGTGTTGACGGCGCCATCAGAAAATTTGGCCAACCTTTACCTCTTTCTCTACTATTTCTTTCAGTACAAAAATTTATGAATGAAGGTAAAATAAACACATTACAAGAATACCACATCGAGTTCAGCAAGTAACGTCCACACAGCTGCTTCAGATCAACCAGGGAATGTGTAAACCGCAAAGCCTGCATGACAGTCCACTACGTAACCAGATATGCTATCAATACTGAGTTATTCTCATATTCCACTGACAAGCACGTCGTTTGGTTAATTTTGTATGAGAAAGCCACTCGTCCGTGAGAACTTGGTTCCTGTTCACCTACGGCCTTTTAAAACTGACGATGAGAAAAACAATTGACATGAAAAGTAATCTGTTCCAATGGGACATCCCTCATGGTGAAGAGCACTAAATAAGTTTGTAAGCTTTCATTTTGCGTGACCCTACAAAATGAAGCTCAAAATTTTAAACATTTTACATAAAATGGCTTTGAAGTGAGGTTCATACGATAAAAAGTTGAGCAGTTGCAGAACTGTTCACTGTCGGAGACTACGCTTCATTTTTCCCCTTTCTGCACACGGCATCCCAACAATGGCACCTATATGCAGACGGAAAATCGTAGTTTAGCGTCCTTCGTATTTACGATGAAAGAAAATGATCTTCATTTGGTATCGGAAAATGTTCACGCGCGGTTTTGCTGCAAGAGACTGGCGACCCACCAGACAAGACTGGCAGCCACAGCACAGAATGCCACCAACAGAACGCAACTAACAAGCTTAAAACTAAACCGAAAGCTCGCTCCTGCAGCAAGCGTTGCTATTTTAGAATTGCGGGTAATGAATAGTTCAAGGAAGAATTAATTCACTATTACATGAATGTAACATGACGTTACTACAAGAACTCAGTTTGAAAATTAGTCCTGATGAGAATACAAAACCGCAACCAAAGCATTAACATGCTTAGAAGCATTTGTCTTATAAGCTGTCAGCCGATTTTCTGAGCAGGTGTTCCTCCATTGGGTCATCACTGAACATTCCTAATTTGAACTAGCTTTAATTGCTGAATGTTGGTGAACTACTATTCCAAGTAGGGCGAGCTTTGATGCACTGCAGTTTACACAGGATCATTACACTATTCTAAAAATATAGAAATTTGTTGTACCTGTCTTAGTGCTAACAAAGGTCTTCCAAGCTAAGGAAAAGTGCAACAAAATTTCCAAGACATTGCCTAATGCAGCAAACATTTCTGATACCAAAATAGGCACAGCCCACTACAATTAGCAAGGAGAACACAGTCACTATAAAATGAAAAGTCAAGGGGAGGTGAAAAGGCATTGAAAGGAAACATTCAAAAGCTGAGTATATTTCCTTGTGAACATCCCTTGGCAGAGTGAAAGACATGACTTGAGAATTTAATACTGCTTAAATTATTTAGACTCTGCAAAATAAATTCCTGCTAAAACTACTTTAGCCTCGTAATTTATGTTCTGTCCCCACATTAAGTTCACACAACCTGTTCCTGGAGACACCAATATGCATAATGAGTCGTAAATGCAAGCAAAACATGGCTTGTTTATCTCCAAGCAATAAAAACAATTAAAAATCTTCTGGTCACATAATCCAAACTCATGGTAGCTTCTACATAAGAAGTATAGTTTATCTCATGAGCATTATTTTCAGAACAAAAAGCAGTGTTCTCATTTGAGGCATGAGAAAACAAAAAAAACTTATTTTGAATGTAACTGCTAAAGCTCATAGTAATATTACACCTACAGCATCAAGACAGTATGTAAATACCCATTTAGCTTCACTTAGGCAACAGTTACACATTATTTTGACTAGCATACAAACTCTTGTTTCTGTGCCAGTGACTTCTTGAGCTGTAGAAGGCGTGAGTTAATATGAAAGTGAAATATGCACTATCTATGCATTTTGGAAAGCTATGAGTGAAAAGACAAAATTTAAAAACCAAATACCAAGATAACTCAAGCATAATTTGCTTCTTAGACCACCAGATAACACTGCCTCACGTCCCCTCTGTATAAAAAAATTAAGACTTTGTCTTCACATGCTGCTGTAATGTAACTAAGATCCAGAGTTACAGCATTTTGAAAGGTCTGACAGCCTGCTTTTGTCTAATGTAAAAAATATGCACACATGAGACATTTAAAGCAAGATTCATTTGCTGTATTACAAATAGATATCCTGCAGACCCCTCAAGAATTTTCTTGGATGTAGTTTACTATTTGCATGGATTTCATCATGGGGCAAACTTCTCATAGCTATAAAGAACCCAAACTAGAACAGTTTCTTGTCTGACAGTGTGCCTTCTTACAATCGATGGAAATGACAAGTCCAGATGTCTGCACAAACTTCAGAAATATATCATCTGATGAACCCACCACCAATTATGAAGATCAAGCTTAATTCAAATGATGTAGATGACCAATGCATGAGATAAGAAGTGAGAATAATGTTGGCTATAAATTATAACAGAAGTTAGATTAAGCCCCCTAACCACAATGGAAGCTTTCCAATGAGTGGAAGGAGGAAGATAACATTAAGAAAAGAATTAGAGGAGTGGGGAATCTAGCAAAAGTTGTGTCCCCACACCTTACACACAGAAATCAAAATAAGATTTAAAAGTTATTTAAGCTTTCCTAATCACAACGAAAGTATTCCAAAAAGAAAGAGGGAAGCAACATTTAGAATGGAGTTGAGGAAATCAATGCATAAGGCATCTCCCATACAACATTCATTGTGCACAGAAACATGAAGCTAGAAAGGAAGTTCATGAATCAAGATTGAAGTTGAAAAAGTAATAGATGATTAAAAACAGGTAAGTGATGAATTGAGGAAAACACAGTCCAAAACAAAACAAAATGTCATTCTATTATAACCAAAAGAAAGCCTACCAAACCTTCAGCTTGGGACTTCATAGTTATCTCCTGGAAGTGCTAATTCTCAACAACACAATAATTGCATTCCCCTGAAGGGGGCAATAAACCAAAATAACAATACTGAGCAAAAAACCTATTCTGTTTGAACACAAAAAGGCCCACCTAACCTATGGTTCAGGACCTCATCTATTCCCTCCAGGAAATAATGTATTCTCTATAATACATGTTGCTAAAAAAAACCACATGTTATGAATAACAATATGAGAAGCAAAAGATGATCTCAGATGACTAGATAGAATAAAAACTACAAAATATCATAAATTTTTCAAAAATTAAATCATTTGATAACACTTAGATGGACCTTATTATTTTGCATTTGAAGCTTTACACCACATCTATCAATCCAAAACTTCAAAATTAATGACAAAGATATTTTGTTAATTGTTTATTCTATAAGAAATATTTTATCCATTGAATTTAGAACTCGGGTTTTTGTCACTTGCTGTGCATTGCACAGCTGGTCTTAGGTGGAACTAAATTAACAGTATTTTATTAGGCACAGCCATGTACTTTCATGTATGTACATAGTTTGTTCATGATATACGAGTGTAGTGAATTAGTACATGATTAGTTCAGATACATACTTTCCCAAGTTATAAATTATAATTGATGAAATAGTATACTAAATTTGTCAATCAATGAATAAAATAGTTATTAATGAAATAGAACTAAACTGAATTTGTCAACAAGTTAATAAAATACTATATAATCAGTTGGCATAACTAAAAAAATATATAGCAAAAATAATGAACTTCTACATTTAGTTCAAAATTCTCAGGGCCCAGGCATAATGTACAACTCGCATATCATTCCCAGCATATCTTAAATAGGTTTGCAGTAGTTCTCTAATCCTACATAAGAACTAAGGTGTTTTCTAGCAAAAGAAATACTACCATACTACAGGACTTATATTTCACGACTTATAACATGGGGTGAACATCATTACATAATATTCACAGTATAAGAACATATGACATTATTTTCAATGTCTTTCAGACAGGATGGAGATGTAGATTAGATGTGTTCTCATAACCATAAAAAGATGCAGCTACACAAGGAACGAAGAGAACATCACTTAATATCAAATTAAGGAAATTAAGAATCAATGTACAATGGTATGTCCTTACCAAGTGCACCAAAAAATCAAATTTAAATGTTTGGTTAAGTAAGAAGTCAGAATTTGAAGAGAAATACGTGCTGGAAAAAAGGACAGCAGTAGAGAATAATATAAAAAACGTTCATATCATAAAGCAATTGTCCTTTAGTAAAAGGATAACTTATTTAACCTTCAACTCAGGAATTCATATTTCACCTAAGAAAGCTACAATACAATAGTTTCATCCTCTAGAGGGCAGAATTATCAGCATTTTTACATTCCATGATACTGACACAGCCAAAATTAAAAGATTGATCACAAGAATGCGTATTTTATATGAGCAATCACACTTTAACATGGAAGAGCTTTATTTTTATAAAGGCATTTTAGTAGTTCTACATGAAAAACCTCTAAAAAGTACACAAATTTTACATAACAATTAAATCTAAAATGTTGAAGCAGTAGTAGTATTAATGATACTGAAATACTTCAAATAGCAACATTTATATTTTATGTTCATTTTGAAAAGTTTATTCAATTAATTTTGAGGAGATGAGTTCCATGAATCAAAGGTTTGCTTACAGAACATTTTCTACAGTCAACATAAATAAACTTACTGATATGTTCTGTAAACTTTGAATCATGTCAAATTCAACAGAAACAAAGAAAAACAAAAATACGTAATTCAGGAAAGTTAAAATCAGTGAAGGATAAGTTATTATAAGTTATTTTACTAAATAAATTTTACTTTTGTAAGTCCAATCTAGCAAAAATACAATGATAGCCCAACTTGGTTTCAACATTTTTTAATTTACCTGAAAATTTACATTTTTTTAATTTACCTAAAACAGTAAATAAAGCTATGAGTTTGAAACTTGGCTCACAAACTTCAATTTAGGAAATTAAAAATCCTCAGAATGAGTTTCTGCCAATTTGAATCATAAGTTTGTTCACAGATGTCACTGTTTGCTCACAAACATGAAAAGTTCCAACTATGAGACAGTGGAGGCAGATCCAGAGAGCATAAAGTTCTCTGATTAACCATAGCTCTTTGCAATTGGCTTCTTTGGCAAAGTTTTACAAAATAACAAAAAGGAAAAAAATTATTAGTCAATATTGAGTTTAATGTACTCAAGGAAAGTAAAAATTGTTCCAAAAATTCAATAAAGAACACATTTAAGAACATTTTACATAAATGACATTTAGCTCACTGATGCCTAATTTTTGAGTTATTAAACTCTGAAGTTATAGGAACGTCATATGTAACAGTGAAGAAACGGACACATAAATATGCTGTAATATGGTTTTGACGCAATGATAGATTAGATTAGGCTAGGTAACGTTAGGCGAGTTGAATAAACTAGCCTAAATAACCTAAAATAACTTAACTTATCTATACCAACACTGATGGTTTCCACTAAACCACTGCGCGTGTTCAAACAATGCAGGTATGACGCAGCCGACTATGTAATGTTATTCTTACCTGGACGTAATTCATTTTATACCTCAAAAATAATGCATCAGCAAGCAAAATGCCATTCCTATAAAATGTTTTTAAATGTGCTTCATTACCAATTCTTGGGAACCAAATTTATGAATTCCGTGAGCGTATTAAACTCAATATCAACCAAATTAGCTAGTCAGCAAATTTCAAATAGGTTTATTTTAATATTCAAAAGATGCTCCAAGACTTTATATAAGATGTGCACTAGCATAAGGCACCACTCAATTCTAATTTTTCAACACGTTCCCTGCATTTCAGCAGCTTTAACATTTTTTTTTTTGTTAGATTGCAAAGTTGCAGAATAGGGAAATTGATTTTACAGCTTGAATATATTTTAATTTTTCCTAATTTTTAGGATAAATACAATTGCACAATAACATATAACCCTCTAATGATTTCAATTATTGGTAAATGTGAAGGAAAGGACAATCATGTATTTTCCAATTATCGGAATAAACATAGTTAATTAGATCGAAATAAACAATTTTTCTTCAATGCACTTTCGGGGGCAAATGAGTGTTCAACAAGTTATAGCGGTAAATTAGTTACAGCAACTCGTGTTTGAAGCGGGAAATAATTAAGCGAGCGCGTCGTATGGCAACACTGCAATGGATGCTCCCGTCCGACGCGTTCGAATGCACGAGCGCGTTTCCGCCATCGAAGCCGAAAGTGAACATACCACTATGACTCATTTTTGGGTGATAACCTTTAGTGTGTTATTAACCAAAAGATCATAGAAGTGGGTTCAGGCTCTGCAAGCTCCGTGGGGTGAGCTAATAATAAATTACGAAGTATTCAAATATACTCTTAACAGCTGAATCACGTTAAAAATTAAACCAACCGCTCTAACTCATAAAATACTCATTTGCCGCAAAAAGTGTATAGAAGAAATGTAGTTTACTTTGATATCACCATGATTGAAGCAACAAAAATTTGAAAATTGCATTCATCATCTAAGACAAAACTAAACCTACCGCTATAACTCGTTAAATACTCATTTTACCCCATAAGTGCATAAAAGAAAAATTCTTTATTTTGATCTAATTAACTATGTTTAGGCAGCGAAAATTGAAAAATCGATGATTGTCCTCTCCTTCACAAATACCCAACTATTTTTAAAATATTTTGGGAAACAGATCTAGTGTCGTGCATTTATACTAGCACTTAAATGGACAATTTACCAGTTGATACACATATGGCCCAATACGCAGGGAATGTGTTGAATAAATTAGAATCTTACTCGATTATTAAAACCTAAATTCTAAATTTACCGTTATGTCCACATAATTACTAGACAGGAAATCAATAACTTACATGTTAAAAACACCAAGATACCTTAGAGTAAAATACACCTTAAGGAGTTGTCAAAACCAACTAAAACTACTAGATATACACCAATACATTTAACTTACAACTGACAAAAATATTTTTTGGCAAACTTTTACCAATAAAATAAGAATTAAATGCATTTTGTCAAAGTTTTGCAGCATTCATGAAAAATAACCATCATTAGAGCAAAAATAAATAAAAATTACATAGCATTTCATATATTAAAAATTACACAAAAAATAATTAGCAGCATCCAAAATATCACATGCAATTAAAATAGTTAATAATTGTTTCTTTCACTAATGGAAACATGAGCACTGCCAATCCCATACAAGAAAATTCAAATTTAACTCTGCTCTAGAAATATATGCTCAGATAGGCCTGGATGGCCCTGCATGTTAGCACCCCTCAAAGTTTGAAACTCTATGTCAAATAAAATTTTCGGAATATATCACACAATAACACCAATGTTTTAGATAATTGGCTCATTATATGTAAAAAACTAGAAATGAGTAATACATGCTTAGTATAGTTTTCATCTTCAACACAACACAATAAGTGTAAAGTACACTTCTGCAGACCAGCGAGTTTAAAAAACTATGTTCAAACATCACGACACAAAATCCCTGATGTTAACACAATTTTTAAGTTGATAATTCGAGACGAGCACTGGTCACTTGAGTAGTCGAAACACGTAACAGAATGCGATAAGCAAGCACGAGCAGCTACTCCAGTAACGTCCAAGTTGGTGGCATGATCCAAAAACCCCAACTGCACAGGAAGCCATGTTATCAACAACAAATAACTTATGAAAGTGATAAAACACTGATTTAATTAATAACACTAATCATCACATTCATCAAGTTCTTCCTCGAGCACCACAAGTTTTGAAGATTGTCAAATCAAAAACACAACATAAGATCGATCTGCTATCAACAGGGTTATACTTACGCTAAATAAATCCACGGGTTGCAGCACTAGTCAGGCAAACATATATCCGATATTCCCGGTTCGCCCTCCGCCGATGAATAACAACAACTGCTTAAAATTTTCAATGAATTCTATTAGTTTCGAGATAATTTCTAACGAAAAGGTGCCGTCTATGTCCTTGCACGACACTAGGGTGTCCCCGTTTGCTGATGCCACTGTCGAATTTTCACACAGCAGGGTGTGATGCTAAATTGTATGCCTCAGAGATGGGTGTGAATCTTCCCTATACAGTTTCGCGTTAGAAAACATGTAGATCAAAATAAAATCATGGCTTATAATCTTTTAAATTTTCAAATAATAAAAAGTCCATTGAAATTATTAAATATTTTGTGTTCCTAATAATTTTCTGAAATGTGTACAAATTATCGATACATCATCTGTCATCTGTAATCCGGATTGGAATTTGAACTGATATAAATGAATAACTAGACTCGCATGGATTTACCAAAATACTTATGACAAGTTTTTGCATACGAAGCAAAATAATTATTTAAGAGAAACTTTCATGAACCCTGGAAATACTTGATAAAATGAATACGTTACAAACACAGGTATTCATGATATTTTCAAATCTGTGAAATCATTTTTCAATTATGAAATTATTTAGGGAATTTTTTACTCTGATGCACTAAATTTTGATTATGTAATTTGCTTTTGATTCATTTTAGAGGAAAAGCATATATTATGATTTCATTGCACTCCCAAAAAACAATTATTAGGTAACCATGCAGAGCACACTTCCCGTCAAAAATGACGGGCTTCAATATTTTATTGAATAAGTTTCCAGATGTGGATAACAAATAAATTTATCCCTCCTAATAGTATCCGCGATTAAAATCTTTTTGTATACTTGGGCACTCGTGAAGCTCGTATCATAGATACGGTCATTAAGCATCGTTTTGACAGAGAGACGGAAGAAGCAGACACCAAAACAAATAAATAAGTAATCACACCAAGGGTATTGTTAGGTTAGATAATAATAAATTTAGTTAACGACAAATTCGATCTTAGACTATTGAGTGGTCGCTTTGGTAACTCTATCAAAGTTAATTTTGTAACTATGCAATGATGACTTTGTAGCAGTAGTAGTATCAGTAGCAGTAATTTAGGCCCACTAGCTTCTCAATAGCGAACGCTAAATCACGTTAAGCGGCAGATGAAAATTGACAATGATGAATATTGACGATTAAATTGATCGTCTGTGGGCTTGATTGACGACGTCAATTAATTGACTCAATGTATTGACGCAATCAAATCAGTTTGACTATTCATTGATGGTTCATCAATATTTAGTTCTGGAAGTCGTAGTATATAAACCTGGGAATACTTAGAATTTAATTTTTTTGTACACGCATATCTGACACTTTTTGCGTGCTGGAGGACGCTGCTACAAATATATGGTACTTTTTATGTCTTATTATTGTATCATATTATTTGAATGTAATTAAGTCATTTTATTTATAATGGTTAATCTCCTTATTAAAATTATCTTGACAAAGTAAAAATTTGGTCCTTTTCATAACTTGGTACTTCGAACGTGGTTCTTTTCATGGAGTGACCCGATGCAATAGTTCACCAAATGATGTAGAATCCATTCAAAGATAGTTCTTAAAATCTTCTCGCTCATTTGCACGTAATTCCTTGAGGAATGCGTCCGTTCTGAATATTCTTCCAAGTTCCCTGAGCCAGTTTTTGGCCCACGTCTTGCGTTTACGCAGGATTTTTCTAGGAGTTGAAAATGCCAAGGCTAGCGCTACAATGGTAATTTTCTCGTCGACCCTCACGTAAGGCGTCCGCACAGCAAATGACTTGATACGCCTCACAGCAAATGACGCCGTTTGTGGGCAATACAAAATTTCATCAGTATAGAGTCAATGATATTAACAATTAAATTGATCGTCTATGGGCGACGTTAAAGGTTTCAAAATTCAAGCATCAGCTGTCCTTCCTCACCACAATAAAAGAATCAGCATATAAACTTTTAGGGTAACTATTAATATTATCGTTTCAACCCACCCGTTATCAGCCAGCCGTCACAAAAAATTGTTTTTTAAAATTCGCAAAGAATAAAGGTTTCGTAGTTCATTCTGATTATTTCGCTATGTATAAAGTCCATAACAGGTGCCACAGTGGCGTCTCACCAGCACCTCACATGTTCCCATTCCATGCTCCCTTCGTAAAGTCACTGCCATAATCTACATTGTTCTTTATTGGAAATAAACTATTTTTATTTATTATTTTGACGACCGATGACTCACTTAAAGTAACTCTACCGAAACACTCATGAATGATAAAGTAGAGCTATAGATATTGTAGAATATTAGAAATCTTGGTCAGAATTGAGGGTGAAAGGGGATTATCAGTACAATTATTAGCGCACAAATTAGCATCATGAGTTCATAGGGGGCTGCATTATAAGCTCTTTAGCGTAAATGCTTATTTCATAGTTCTAAACGTGAGTTGCATGCATTGCTTTTGCGTTGCAATTCTTTTTCATTATTCAGCCCCGAAAATTTTCTATCAGCATTATTTGGGTCGGAAATTTTGCAATTTCACGAGTGGAACGACTTTCGTTGCTGCTAATATCACTTCTGTAAATTTCTATTCAAAAATGTACAAGAACCTAATAGACCACCCCGCAAATTGCTTAGCTCATCCTGTGTTCATGATTGCTCACATTCGTCCACGATCGACAAAATGTTTCCGTCACTCTTTGCGCGCCTTTCAACGCCATAATACTGAACTAAGACCCTGAAAATTTTGTCGTAATTGAGCGCTAGCATAGGCATGGGCTGCTCAACTACGTAAATGTAAATATTAGAGTAGCTTAAAATTGGGCAACATTCGTACTTGGAGCAACAAAGCGGAAACTTTGCCAACTTTTGAAGCCTGAAACTCTATATAGGGTTCTTACTGAATGACATTGGTACAGAAAAAATTATTGCATGACATAAATATTTTTCATAACAAAATTAACATAACAAAGGCTCACTGTTAAAAACTTTAGCCCTCTGAAGAAGGGCTAAAGTCAGTATACATAATACGTACAGAGTTAGGGGAATATTCACAGAAAACAACTCCAGGTTATGTGCAACGAAAATGAAATTTTATTATTTTCGGATAATTTAAAGAATTACAATAGACAACGAAAAATCCCATGGTCAATGAATGAAATTCTGAGGTTTTTCAACTTTGTAATGCATTCCAATTCAAATTTTTAAAAAATCCATAGGACAATAGATTAGATTTTAGCTTAAAAGTTAGTTTTAGCCTCCCTGGCCACAACCAAGGTGTTCCAAAAAGGGGAAGGATGGAGGCACCATCTTGTACAGAGTCGAGGAAACGCAGAATCTATACACAAGGTGTATTCCCATACGAGATGTCCTTCGTATGGAAACTATAAATTGAGATGGAAGGGTGTGAAATAAGAAAAAAGTTGAAGAAGAAAGTAGTAGGTGCTGAAATACAGGACAGCAGTGAACCGAAAAAATGGTCAGTAAAAGAACAAAAACCCATTCTATTTCAATAAACAGAAGGCCTACCTGACTTTCAGCTAGAGACCTCTCGTTTTTCCACGGGGAATGCTAATCCTCATAGATACAATAGCTACGCACACGGTAATTCGTACGTAAATAAGTTGGACGCTCGACTCGCACAACTCAGAGTGGCATTCATGAGGAATAAATTACACGTACGATATCATTCCTCACACGCTCAGCAGGAAAGGGTTCGGGAGAGTAAAACAACTCATTTTATTAAAGTCCTCTGTAATTGTAACATGAACTAACGATAAGACTAGAACGCATCGCGATCCGGCGACAACAAGACCAAGATCAAATAAATAATGTTGTTATTAAAGAGAATTTGGTCACAATTTACCTAACACATGGCACTTCCGCAAAAATACTACTCCATGTATGCTAAAATCGGGCGTACTTCACTAAAATTCTAATCCATTTTTACAATAAAAAAGTGAAGTCCACACAATCAAACGTCGTACCACACCAAATTCACACGTTTCCTAGGAAAATATAAAATTAGCTCAAACACAACCAAATTTATGTGGTGCTTCAACCCAACGCTCATCAAAATGAAGGAATACTAGGGTAAGAATACAAAACTTTACCCTGAAGCCGGAACAGAACGCTTGGGGGCATGGAGAAGAAAGAGCTGGGCGGTACACGCGATGCTTGAGTTACACATAGTGTTTTGCAAACCTCAACTTATAATGATGAATTAAAATAAGCTCCAGTAATTTTCGATATAAATTAAGCATCGTATTAGTTGAATTTATGGGACTTGTTTTGCCCGTTCAGGATCGCTTAAGATGACGTAAACACAATAATCGACTACGCTCGTATATTCAAGTAACGTGCAGGGAACTTCGTCACCACCTGCAGCTGGAACGTCAGGGAAAGCAAGCTAAACAGGGCAGCCAAACAAGGAAATAATATCAAAGTAGGGCAGCTGAATGAGATTATAATACCATAACACCTGGGCCGAAAAATGATACAGATGCTGAAAAGTTCTTCAGAACCGTCCCTTTATATAAGGTTATCACACGCAGACCCTTGAATGAAGCTTGCAAACCGAAACGTACCAAATGAAATTGTGACTTCTCAGATATAAACAACAAAACTTCTCAAATATGAACAACATCGGAACTTGACTTGCTACAACCCTCAGCTGCGGTAGCTTCCTCCCTAGCCAACATGATGCTTTTCACCTTGAAAGTAATGAGAGGGCACTGGGCAGCAATAAGGCGAGACATCTACTCGCTTCACTTACAGAGCTTCGCAAAGCTAAAACTAATTCACAGGAGATGTGCGTAAGCCAAACACTGCAACTGATAGCACCCAAGTCGTAAGGAATTACTACAGAACTTAGATAGCCTGAAGGTGTTGAACCTGATGATGTATTTAGGCTTGCATTGTGATTCCAACCTCAAAAGCAGCGCAAGCGCGTAGAAAAGAATGATAGAATGGAAAGAAAATACGCTCATGGCATCCTACAGTAATAAGAACAAATTTGGGGTTACATTTCCACCAGGGATTCCAGCAATTTGCAACTATGGGACCCCCTTTGCTCCAAAGTAAACATGAATTGCCTCTGAAACAACGGGTTTGAGTCAGCCTGCAGTAGGCATGGTAACAGAAGGCAATTTTTTCTGCCTCCTTCAATCAAATTATAAAAGTCTAAACATTTATCCGCGACTGTTTTTGTAAACGACGTTGGTCGCTTTACAGGTGATGATTTTTCAAAGCCCAAGTTCAGGGCTTCAATACTTGAGTCTCGCGCCAGAGGACGTTTTGACGGTATAAAATATTCAATCTTTTATCTGAGCATAACAAAAATTATTTTCTACCAGTCGCTACCACAGTAAAGCATCAGCTGCCAATAGGGAATTCAAAGCTTTAAATTTGCAAGTTTCACTGCAATTTCCCAGCTTCTCCGTTGCACAACCGGGATTTTTTCATGTTTGTGTTCTGGTTTGCTCTGTTGGTGTAGAAAGAGGTACACAGCTGCACACGTACTTTATATTGACGTGTAACACTGCAGCTCCAATCATTTGTTCAGACAATTAATCTGCGTGTCATTACTTACCCCTTTTACAATAACTGTGGTAAAATTTACCGTGACCACGGTCACAGTGGTAAAGTCTACGCATAAATCAGCTCCTGAGGTTCTTGAATTTTGTGATACGGTTTTCGAGAGACCTTAGGATTCATCCAACAGAACTGGAGTCCTCCGTGGCGCCTTTAAATTAACACGTTTTAGTGAAGTAGAAATGGATAAGAAGCAAAGAAAGAGGATATGAACTATGAGAAGAGTAGCGCCGAGTACGAGTCTGTATCGAGACCTTCATGGGAAAGGGCGATGCCGAGTATGGCCGCACTCTGCTCATCAAAACTGCTTTCTTTGAGCTGCGAATTGATGGTGATTTTGGGGGCGATGGGAGGCGGCGACGTCTTTTGCATGAGGGAAGTTTTGACGGAGCTGCTGTGGAGGGCACTCGAGCAGTTGTTCGTGGCGCTGTTAATGAGGATGGACGGTTGGAATACAGCAGGGGCCACAGAATTACTTAAAGATGTGAGGCTGAACTCATCTTTATAGCCTGGATTTTTTACTATACAACCGTTATGTATATGGTCATACTCAAATTTGACTCGCAACTCGCCGATTTTGGACACCGGGAACACGTCAGGAATCCAGTCAATAATGAAGGGAGTGGACTTGGAGTTGTGCTGACCAGAGCTGGAGCCGACCCTCAGCATAGTGGAATACTCCTGCGGTTTGATGTAAGGCTGCGACGAGTTCCTAGATGTTGATAAGCTCTGCGCTTCGACTGACGGCTGGTAATATTGATAAGTTCCGTTGCGGTTCAAGAGGAAGGATCTTGTGACCTGCAGCGGCACTTCAGAGGTGGAGAAGATGTTCTTCACGTGGGTGAGGTTGAAGAGATTCCAAGTGTAGCGAGTCTGGCGTGCGGGGTTGGAGGGGTCAGAGTGAGGCGTGCTTGTCTGGACTGCCGCTAATTTCTTGCGCGAGTGGAGCTGCATCCGCTCAAATAAGCACACGAAAAAGTCCTGGCGGCAAAATTGAGAAGTTAGATCAAACAATTATGGTTGGGTTCCAACACGAGAGTTGGCCTCAACCACCCGAATGGCAACGGTGCAACGCAACGCACAGTTGACGAGTGTACCAAGAAATACAGTAGTTGAGATACCCGGAAATAATTTGGATTTATGTCATACCTTTATTTCAATGTTGATTTCCAATTGTAGTTTATTTTCCAGTTACATTTGAAGACAAAGAACTGCCATCCTTCGAAGAATGAAAATTAAACAAAACACACAGAACTAAATTACAAATAAATGTTGAATTTAAACGAGACTTGCAAAAACTAGAGATTAACAAAATAAATATTTTAGACATTTTTTTCTAAATGATGATTGCAAATTCTCTAAATTAAAGGTACACTAAGTAAAACGATTGCTGGAGCTATTCATGCTAAAATAATCAAGCAAATTAGTGTTCTGTGTATTTTACCAACGACAAGAATAGGCTACAGAACCATTCTTATGAACCTGAAGTGAAGCGGTCACATCCAAGCTTTAACCCAATTTTTTGGCCCTTCAACGAAATGTTACGGTAATTACTCTTAATTTATAATACATAAAACCCAGTAAATGAGAACTTTTCATCAAAATATTTAAAACATAAGAAAGATGTAAGTGATTTCCTAATGTGGTTCAGAAAGGACGCTGGTCGATAAAGTGTTTATGAAAGGAGCGGAGTACTGACGCCACGTAGATTTAGCTCCCACGCCAACGACCGACGTCAAATTTCGATTGGACGAAGCGTTATTTCTCAGATTTAATATAGTTCTATGACTAAACTAGACGATTTATTTTCAGATTATTTCCGTAACGTTCATATTTTTCAAAACTACTGGCAACCATATTTGTTCGATCTAAAGGTCACACAAGAAATGTTCTACTGTAAAAGTTTCATAAGTGTTAATGCCAGTGCGGCAGCAAGATCTATTTAGAACAGTTATGGGGATTATGTAGTGAGTGAAAGAAGTTGCAGGAGATGGTTTTCTCGTTTTTGGAGTGGTAACTTCACTTTAAAAGATGAGCCAAAGAAAGGTCGTCCAAGAGCATTCGATTCCGATCAGTTGAATGTTTTTGTGTCTGAAAATCCTACTGTTACTAGGGAAATAGCAAAACAGTTAGACGTGGCTCATACAACTTGCTTCTGATTTCCATTCGTTCTGAGAGTTACAAAACCATTTTAGTAGACTTAGATTAACAAGAGAAGAAATGGAAAAAAAAGAATTTGCATTTCGATTCTAAACCTACAGAATTTTACAAGTGAGACAATTATAAGCTTATTGTAAGGTGGAATGAGATCATTGAATAAATATTTCCTTGTCGTTGGCTTATTTATTTTTACCTAAGATCTTTAAATCGGACATTACCTTTACACCAACCTGATACATAAGACCAGCGTTTGGTGGCACAAGTGGCAGCTACAATATTGGTATCGATCACAATTCACCGCGTTTGGAGGCATTTAACGCAGGAATAAGTCAGAGTACGATAGCATAGATAATTGCGTCAGGATCATCGTTTAATAAAACAGACGTTTTCCACACAGCCCAGAATTTGGCGGAACTGACTTTCTCAATAACAGCTCGTGTGCAGAGGCGTCACACCGAGACGGCGCGTAACACCTTGACTACGTTTGTGTGGTCGCTATGGTCGGTTAGATAAGGTTGTGAGTGGCAGGGTTGAAACACTGACTTTACATTTGTATCTTTTTGAGAAATGTAAAGAATGTTATTGGACAATATTTTACTTCGAACGCTAAAATATATTTCATAAAGGTAGTGACATAATAAAAATGTTACAAATTATACCGGTACGAAAATGAGCAATTTACCTAGCAGTAGTACAAATTTGTCCCACTAGGTACAAACAACTAGGGACGAAATTATTCGTACACCCCTCGTATTTCAAAACTTTCTAGAATTACTCAAAAACTATTGTTGCCACAAGCATAAGATTTTCACAGGGTGCGAAGCACATATTAGTGACAATAATTCGAAATTTCTAGAACAAAATATTATTTTGAAAGATTTAACAAGCTGAACTTCAGAAACACGATAAGACAAAATTATTCGTACAGTGAGTAGTATCACACTTTATTGAGGTGAATCTACCATTTGAGTGCATTTTTAACAATCAATAGCGTGACCTTTCATCTTTATAACATTTAAAAGCCTTTTATTATAGTTTTTGACAAGCTTTTCTGTAGTTTCAGATGAAATATTGTTCCATTCTTCAATGACGATGCGTTTCAATGCCTGAAGATTCTTTGGAGCTCTCTTGTTGATGTTGCCTTTCAATTTTTCAATTCCTGCTACAAATTTTCAATGGGATTGAGATCAAGACTAATGGAAGGCCATTGTAGCACATTTACCTTATTTCTTTGGAGCCAGCTAGTTGTAGACTTGGAAGGCGGTGTGCTTTGGGTCATTGTCTTGTTGAAATACCCACCGCCTTCCAAGTCCCAAACTATTAGCCGATACCTTCAGGTTTTCGTCCAAAATAGAAATATAGTCATCAGAGTTCATCTTCCCTTCAATTGCAATCAATTTTCCAGCACCCGATGCAGCAAAACAACCCCAAAGCATCAGTGATCCACCTCCGTGTTTAACAGTTGGCACAGTGTTCTTCGGCAGGAAAGCTTCACCATTCTTACGCCAAACCTTCTTCACGTCATTGTGATCAAAAAGCTCTATTTTGGTTTCGTCACTCCATAATACTCTCTCCCAAAAGCCTCTGTCCTTATCCAAGTGTGACTTTGCAAAGTTCAAGCGAGCAGCAACATGACATTGTTTGTAGAGTGGAGTCCTTCGAGGTCGGCCTCCATGTAGGCCTTCCTTGTTTAGAGAGCGCTGGATTGTGCAATTGCTCACGCTAGTTCCCTGAGCGTTCAATCTCTAGGTAATGTCATCTAGCTTCACTCGTGGATTAGCGTTGACCTCACGGCCCAATTTTCGAGAAGTTCGCACAGAGAGTTTTTGTTTGCGACCACGCCCATGCAACGTTTCCACAGCACCGAACTTAGCAACCTTTTTTTTATAACAGATTGTACTGTAGATCTTGGGATGCTCAAACGCTTAGATATATCGCCATGACTACTTCCACCTTTGTGGCAGTCAATAATCTTCTGTCTGAGGTCCACACTGAGTTTCTTAGTTTTTCCCATCGTGGCGCTAGAGTACGAACCATCTTCCACAGTCAGGCCCGACAGCCATAACTGTTTTACTCCGACCGCTTCATTGAGTGTAGCTCCTCCCCCCGCACAAGACAGGTCAACCCGTGGGCAGGCGTCCAGTGACAGCGTCAAAAAAATAAAATTACCTCCTTATGCACTGCTTCCACTCACTTCTGTCCGCAGTCATTCCTCTCGTAACGTCCACAGTCAGACTCATCTCATGCAAAGCACGTTTTACCCCATCCATCCAACTCATCCGTGGCCTACCTCGCACTCTAATTCCACTCACTTTCGACGTATAAATCTTTTTCACCAGCCGCTCAACATTCATTCTTTCAACATGCCCAAACCATCCAAGCACTCTTTCATCCACCCGCCTGCTGATCTTTTTGACAACACCCGTCTGCCCCCTAACCAACTCATTCCTGATCCTATCTCTTCTTGTTACTCCATACATGCTCCTCAAACACTTCATCTCAAACACATCCAGCTTCCTCCTCTCAGCTGCTCTCAAACCTCAAGACTCTGCTCCAAAACAGCAAAACTGGAACGATTAAGCATTCAAACAGTTCCCTCTTAGCACTCGTACTCAAACTCCTGCACTCGAAAACTTTCCTCATTGCACCCAATGTCTTGCAGCCATCACTCACTCGATGCCTCACTTCTACTTCCATACTATCCTTCGCAGCCACGTCCGACCCGAGGTACCTAAAATGCTCTACCTCCGCTAACACTTCACCATTCATCCTCACATTCAATGTTTCAAACACTTCACCTCTAGAACATCTCATCACCTTACTTTTATTTACATTTACCCTCAATTTACGCCTTTTGCACACTCTACCAGACTCTGCAGTTTTTCCTCCGAATCAGCCACAAGCGCTGTGTCATCTGCAAACAATAGCTGACACACTTCCCAATTCATACCATTTTGTTCCACCAACTGCGCACCTTTTCCCAACACTCTGGCACTCACTCCTCTCACTACACCATCCATAATCAACCACGGCGACATCACACATCCCTGTAAATCAAGTATAGCGGTAAGTCCTTCTCAATGAAATGATCTCAATTGTATAAATAATTTTGTCTTTTCGTGTTTCTGAAGTTCAGCTTGTTAAATCTTTCATAATAATATTTTGTTCTCGAAACTTTGTATTATTGACACTAACATGTGCTTCACACCCTGTGAAAATCTTATGCCTGTGGCAACAATAGTTTTTGAATAATTCTAGAAAGTTTTAAAAGACGAGGGGTGTATGAATAATTTCGTCGCCAACTGTATAGGTAACCATACAAATATGGTACATAAAGGTAACCATACAAATATGGTACATAAAGGTAACCATACAAATATGGTACATAAAGGTAATCATACAAATATGGTACATAAAAGTAACCATACAAATATGGTACATAAAAGTAACCATACAAATATGGTACATAAAAGTAACCATACAAATATGGTACATAAAAGTAACCATACAAATATGTACCAGTACGTAGTTAAGAAGTCAAAGGCCACGGCTAAATCATGGGAAGGAAGAATTACTCACGAGGGGCACGTGGAAGACGAGAGGCGGAGGCCTGCCAGGGCTGGCGTACTGCATGGTCTGGTTGATCCTCTCGGCGGCCCCGGCCAGCCAGCAGCGGAAGGGAAGACTCGTGGCAGCCTCGTCTACGGGCTCCCTGGCTTTGCGGTGCATGGTGTTGCCGAACGCTGGCTTCTGGCACAATAGACAACCGTGAACACGAATGTCCGCGGGAAGCGAATGTGGCGGCATCGAACGACACAATAGGCAACCGTAAACACGAATGTCCGCATGAAGCGAATGTGGCGCCATCGAACGACACAACAGACAACCGTAAACACGAATGTCCGCGTGAAGCGAATGTGGCGGCACCGAACGACACAATAGGCAACCGTAAACACGAATGTCCGCGTGAAGCGAATGTGGCGGCATCGAACGACACAATAGGCAACCGTAAACACGAATGTCCGCGTGAAACGAATCCAAGTTTCTCCAGATGGACTAGGGCTCGAAGGAAATTTGTGTGTACCCCAATCATACGATCCTCAAACACAGTACCGCAGTACAGTAAAGAAATGTTCAGCTACATGGCCAGCCATTTCTGTATTTATTACAATGCCACAACTCTCATGCATGAAGAACTCTCATGAAAGCTTCAGCTGATTAATGTGTGCAGAAAAAATTTGATAAGTTAGTTCAAGCCTTCCTAGCCCCGACAACGGTGTTCAATAGAGAAGAAGGATGGAGGCCCCATTTAGTGTGGAGTTCAGAGAACACTGAATCTATGCACAAGGTGTGTTCATGTACAAACGCTCTCGCGCACAGAAACAGTAAGCGGAGAAAAAAATTATGAAACACAATAAATGTTGAAGAAGAAAGTAGTAGGTGCTGAAAAACAGGACAGCAGTGAGCTCAAAAAACATGGTTCGT
Source organism: Platorchestia sp. MABIK (assembly GCA_014220935.1). NCBI lineage: Eukaryota > Metazoa > Arthropoda > Malacostraca > Amphipoda > Talitridae > Platorchestia > Platorchestia sp. MABIK. Next base: position 12,490 of record JACJUY010001718.1, on the reverse strand, counting down.
AATAAAACAAAACACCTCTATTTCAACAATATGAAAGGCGTACCTAACCTTCAGCTCGAGAACTCACATTTTCTCCCCAGAGGCGCTAACTCCTCTAAATATAATAGTTGTATTACAAGGAAGAGTATTGAATGCAGCGAATTGCGTTGGTTTACAAGATGGTCAAGGTTTTGCTCAATTCAGAAAGAATGGTACCACGCCGCTCACATCCAGGCTGCATATTTCAATTATCAGCCTACAACGACGTTTTATCAACTAAAATCCGAGTTTTGCAATCTATTGAAGGTATATCAGTTCTCAAGTATCACCTCAGTAATTCATATCAAGTGTACATCTGGTCACTCGCAGAAGACTATGATCTCATGCATTACACTACTTCTTGCAAATACGCATTCATTGCTTCATTTCTTCAGAGCTCAAAACTAGCATCTGCTTGATGACATGATTTCATTTTACGTAGACTTCACGAACGTCTAGTTCGACGCTTCAACATTTAATTCAACTTCTCTTTCTGGTCCCAATACATCCTCAGTGCATAAAACTGTCAAAACACGTTCAATTACACACACACACTGGATGAGATAATAATTTTGTTTTAGTCTAACTAAGCACAATAAACAGGTATTTCTAAGAGAGAAAAAGGAAGGTACCATTTAAAATGAAATTGAGGTATCAGGGATTAGATCATAAGTTTGTTTAAGCCTCTCTAACCACAAAAAAGTGTTCCCGAGAGAGGAAAAAGGAAAGCATCATTTAAAATATAATTAAGAGATCCGGAAATCTATGTACATGGTGTCCCCCGACACCATGCGCATAGAACTAGCAAGATTGTAAGAAGTCTATGAAATAAAGTACAACTTGACTCGGAAAGTAGCAGGTGCTCACAAACAGTAGCAAACAAAAAAAGATGGTCATATGGCCTTTCAAAACAAAGTTTCCAAGGTAGCCGCCAGAGCTCATTCACCTTTCTATTGAGATCAGAATTTGTACTTTGAAGGCTAATTAAGCAAGAGGGAGCTTGAGACACGGCAGGCTCAGTCCTCTTTGAAAAGAGGGCACCCGCACAGCCATTCTTGTGCTGCAAGCTGGCCGTGTCTATGGAGGCGAGGGGGCTTTGTGATGCGAGCGTGGCGGTGTAGCCAGTGTCGCCCAGGCTGTGGTGTAGAGAGGTCGTCATGCTCAGTGGCAGCTCGCTTGACTGAAGCGAATTCGAGTTGCACAGCAAAGACGAATCTGTAACAAATGAATTTAGGTTTATACCTCATCTTACAAAATGTGTAAATTTTCCCTAGCTTGATTCATCCCTTCCTAAAACTACAGACTCAAATTATCGCTACCGACACTACAACAGCAGGACACGCGACCTTTACTCCGTATACCCACGAAGGAAGCACTATCATGCTCTACTTTAATTTCTGCAAAGAACAGATGCTCCATTTTGATTAATTAAGTTTGAGTGCATGACATATCTGGGAGATAGAGCTTTCCACATTCGCTCAGAATTAAGGCAGGGAAGTTCCTTTATCTGCAAGCACAGTGAAACATTGTACCAGTTAGCCAATTTGAAATATGAATCGGGGCCTATACAAAAGGAATATCCACTGACACTAGACATTTCAACTGACCACAAACGTACCTATGCTAATTCTTGCTTAAACGGAAAATGAACGCATTCATGTTGAGAGAAGAGCAAATGAGGAACAGGAGCGGCAGGCATGAGGTTGGTACACGGGAGGTGAGTGTGACTACTGACCACTCCTGTTGATGGTAGCAATACGCTGCTCCTGTTGGTGGTGGTGATGGTGATGGTGGTGGTGGTGAGCAGAGGTGATGCAGGGGTGCACGGTGATGCTACCGCCGTCTGCGGTGCACAGCTCCATGCCGCCGTCCTCGCTCGTGTGCAGCTGGATCTCCAGCTTCCCCGCCAGCCCGTCCTGCGTCACACACAGGGCGTTAAGCACGCACACATGAGCCCTAACACACTTCCCTTGCTGAGTTACCAGCACCGGCAGCATCAGCAAGAGTATTGCTTGCCGCACATGCAGCATCAGCAAGAGTAATGCTTGCCGCACATGCAGCATCAGCAAGAGTAATGCTTGCCGCACATGCAGCATCAGCAAAAGTAATGCTTGCCGCACATACAGCATCAGCAAGAGTAATGCTTGCCGCACATGCAGCATCAGCAAGAGTAATGCTTGCAGTTTAAGAAAGAACATCAAATGCATCGCTCGCAGCTTAAAAAAGTACTTCTTTTACAATTCAACCTAAAGAAGAACATCACAAGCAGCATCAAATACATCGCTTGCAGCTTCAAGAAGATGGTTGGCAGTACAGCTCCGTAAATCGTAAGACAAAACCTCACAAATGAAATGAGTAAACGCCACGACGTCACTGAATTGCTAGAGAAACTGCGTGTCTCAGTGGAAAGTTTCGGAGGAAAACTACAGAGGGTAATCGAAGCAAAAGAAGGGCGCATTGAAAAACGAACTTCTATTTGGTTTCATGGTAGTTAATAAACTAATGTGAGGACGATTTTTGTTACACAACACTCTCCTGCTGTAGATATATTTCAATTAAACTTAGACCAGGAATTTTTTCCCCGCCCTATAGTTTCAACAGAACACGTTTGGTCCTACAACTGGAGCACAGCATCGAACTTTGAGACACCGCCGTGCCGGTGCTGCTCACGATTCGACCATCTGTCATCACCCCCATGGTTGCTGGTGATTTTTGTCCTCAGGCTTGTATTGATCGCCCAAAGAAGCCCAGAAAGCATTTGAAAGTGAAGAGGCCCAACCATATAACATTCATTCACAGTTTTTGAACGTGTATTCTAGTTTCATTTAGTGGCTTTTTTTAACACCAAACATGATTTTTTTAGGTGAAAATTCTGAAATTTGCCACTATGTTGCCAAAAATGTGAGTAGGCTAAAAAACTTAATAATGAAAAGAGACAAATCTGAGAATTTCACTCGGGGAAAAAAAACGGAATTCTCAACTTGGCGCAAGAAACAGGACGCATTTGAGAAAGGTGCGACTGCTAACGACACCCTACACTGACCTCCGTCACCAGCGAGGGGGCACAGCGGCGGCCGCCGTTGCGGTGGTGGCGGTCGAGCGCCTCCAGGAAGCGGTCGGTGTCGTCCTCTCTGAGGAGCGGGTCGCTCTGCAGCAGGTGGTCTGACGCGTCGTCCTGCAGCAGGTGGTCTGGGCCCTCGTCTTGCAGCACCTCCACCTCCACCTGTACCACAAATTCTTCCTTTAAAATTTAACTAGACAAGTTGGTTTAAGCTGCCTAACCCCACAAAGGTGTTCCATAGAGAGAAAGGGTGAAGGTACTGTGGCCGGAAATTTCTACTCTGGTTCAATAGGAACTACGTCACGACTACTAGCCACACATAAATGCCGCCATACAAGTATCTGTGATTCACATCAAGTAAATATTTCCGAAGTTTTTGATATTATCTTTCAGCGTTTCCATAATCAGCTTTTCAATGCAATATAGTAGTGGCATGTATATTAATTAACTAAATATTTAGGAATTTTCAATTGTCAATTAAAACATGGTCAAGTTTATAAGAAGGGATTTCATCTTTATTTAGAAGTTCTTTTGAAAAGTTAACATTGCTTAAAAGTACAGGTAAAAACAGAAACCTGGAAAGTTATTCGCACTTTCCCATAAACTACGCTTTTACCCCTGGTCGATTTAACAAACTTTGGGGCACTATGTAGAGCACAAAGGCCAAAAACAGAAACACTCTGCAGGCAAACAAACAGAACGAAACACCCCCGCAAGACACTGGTACCAGCACGTGCAACAGGTAATACACGGCGTACGAGTAGAAAGTGACTATATCAATACTATAGTTATCAGCGCACAAATTTTACCACTTGCGCGACACAAACTCTCCACTCTACCCACCAACTTCTGACTGGCGCCCGCATCCGTCCGACGTTCGCAGGGGCTGCACCCTCTCACTCACTCTTCATTTGCGCCTCTCAGTAATATAGGTCAAGTTAAAATTGCTCACTCACAGTCCCATTTAACGCAGAGTTAAAGGAACGCAATATCCACGCACAAGGTGTGTTCCCACACAAAAACCCTCGGCGCATAAAAACAGTAAGTTTCGAAATTAGTTCATGAAATAAAACAAAAGTTAAAGAAGTAAAAAGGAGGTGCTGAAAGAAAGACATGAAAGAACGGAAAAAACTTGGTCCGCAACAAAGCAAAAAGCTATATTAATTAAAAAAAAAGAAGCCCAACCTAACCATTTGCTCGAGACCTCACCTATTCCCCCTGAAAACACAAATTTTCATAGATACAATAGTTAGATCCTCGTAAAAGAGCTACTGCAGCAGGCAGCATAAATGCTCAGTGAAGCTACTGCTGCAGGAAGCATGATGGCTCAGTGAAGCTACTGCTGCAGGCAGCATAAATGCTCAGTAAAGCTACTGCTGCAGGCAGCATAAATGCTCAGTGAAGCTACTGCTGCAGGAAACATGATGGCTCAGTGAAGCTACTGCTGCTATCAGCATGATGGCTCAGTGAAGCTGCTGCTGCAGGCATCACAAACGCTAAGGAACACTTGCCAGGGAGACCCGGTGACAAGCGCACCAACCATAACAAAGAACACTGGCCCAACACACACGGCGGGCAGCAGGCAAGTCACCTGACACTGCTGGTCGCTGCCGTCGTTAAGGATCAGGAAAGATCGTTCAGCCGAGACCATCTCGTCGTCTCTACCACAGGACCCTGTAAATGAGATCACAGTCTGTAAAATACAACCAGACTGAAATGACACTACTTGAGTGACGCAATTCAGCCCATTGATTGTATCTAGAGCTACTTACTTTCTTCAGGTGTTTTGTATAAAAAAGGCAGCAATCAGGTCAGTTGAAAGATTCTATTACAGTTTCCTAATGCAAGATCCGGAGTAGGAAAGAAGACAGACTATCGTGCAGGACAATAAATAAGCGTACTAAAAATAAAGTTTGAATTATACTTTTTTATTTGAAAAACTCATAAATGAGATTTTTGGCTAGAATGATACGAAGCAAAGCCAAGACGACAAACAAAATATTACAGCCTGCTCTGCAGCTAAGATAGCGCAAATCATCTGGAAATAAAGCGCTTCAAATGAGGAAGAAAGTAGCTGTCGTTGATCACTGCACATAAATAATGCAGGGGATGGAGCACATGGTCGAAAAAACGGGACCCTAACAGCAATAAAGGTGTTCCAAAGAAAGGAAGGATGAAGGCACCATTTGGAATGAACTTTAGTGGTCACCGTGGCCGAGTGGTTAAGAACGCGCCCTTCACGGGAAGGTATCGGCAGTTCAATTCCCGGTAGGGCCGCTCGGTGTTTCTCCCGGTCGGAAAAGGGAGAACTCAGCCACAAATCCCCACTCTACCCAGGTGTCGGAAATGGGAACCGGCTTGACCGGGCGTAACCGTCATTGCATCTTGATGTTGGTTATAAGGCATTTGAAAAACCAATGTACAAGATATGTATCAGGTTTGATGGGAGTAAAACATCCTATCTTTTGGTAATGGTGGAATCAAAGCATTAGATGTGTGCCCACCCAAGATCCCATGCACATATGTCAGTTGAAAAAGAATTTCATGAAACAAGGTAAAAGTTGAAGAAAATAGTAAGTGCTGAAAAAACTGGACAGATGTGAACTAAAAAAGATGGCCTGTCACAAAAACAAAAACTTATTCAATTTTTACACAAAGGTGGCCTATCTAACTATCAGTTCAGGACCCCACAGTTCTCCCTTGCGAGCACTATTTCCCCGAGATATACTGTGGGGCAAAATTATACAACACGCTGATTAAATCGCCAGATTCCACATTTCTAAACCACGTACAATTGCAAAAAATGAACATGTAAACAATAGTATAAAAAGGTTAATAATGTATCCAAAACCAACAAATATTTAAAAGAAAAAATGCATAGGAACATGTACAATTAAAACATAAACAACAGTTTACAGATTAGATTATTAGTTAGTTTAAGCCTCCCTATCCGCTACAAAGGCGATCCAAAGAGAGGAAGGAGGAAGGCACCATTTAGTATGGAGTTTAGGGAACGTGGAATCTACGCAGAAAGGGCATAGAAACAGTAAGATGAGAAAGAAGTTTATGAAACAAGATCAAAGTTCAAGAAGAAAGTAGTAGGTGTTGAAAAAACGGGAGAGCAGTGAACCGAAAAAAGATGGTCCGTAACAGAACAAAAACCTATTCTATTCCAACAAAAAGGAAGCCTACCTAACCCTTTGCTTGGGCCCTCACATAGTCCTCCTGGGAGCGCTAATTCCCATAGATACAATAGTTGTATCCCCCTGAGGGGCAGATTTACATACATGAATGCTTGGTTACATAGCCGTTATAATTAACTATGGCTTCGAGACGTTTAGAGCAGTTCACTACCAGCCTTTTGCAAGTTTTGGGTGTAATCTTGTTCTATTCTTCAATGAAAATTTCTTTGAGTTTAGCGATGTTATTGGGATCTTTTTTCTGAATCTTAAATTTCAATTCCCTCAAGTCTACGATCGAATTCATGCCCGAGGATTGACTTGGTCATTTTAAAATATTTATCTTCTTCATCCTCAACCATTCCTTGGTTTCATTTGTAGTATACTTTGGATTGTTGTCTTGTTGGAAGCTCCCTCCACGTTTCGATTTTAACAAACGAGCTGAAGGTAGGAGTTGCTCTTGTAATATTTCACGATATATCCTGCCATTCATGGTTCCTTCAATGACGTGAAATTTACCTACCCCTGATGAACTGAAACATCGCCACACCATGATTGAGCCACCTCCAAACTGGTGCACTTTGGTTTTTACTCTTCGTTTTGTTGCCTCCTAACATGGTTTGTGCTGTTTCTCCCAAATAGTTGTATTTTGGTTTCATATGACCACAGTACTAAGTTCCAAAATGCTGCTGGGTTGTTCAAATAGTCGTTAGCATCCTTCAGCCTGGCCTTGACGTGACGTTTTTGGAAAAGAGGTGTGCTATGCGGGGTGCGGGAGCAAAGACCTTCATGGCGTAGTGCCCTGCTGATCGTGCGTTTGCTGGCTTCGATCCCAGATGCCATGAGATCATCCTGCAATCCTACAAGAGCAGTTCGAAGCCTCTGCACTAAACACTCTGTTCGGACTAATTTCGAACAGCACAGTCGATCATCTTCCGTGGACGGCAAGTTCAAGTCTTGCTGTGAGTCGTATTCTGGCATTTCTACTTACGTATTATGGTTCTAACCAAGGCTATAGGAACACACACTTGTACACATATCTTCCGATGTCCCAAACCTTCATTATGGAGCACCACAATACGTTCGTGAAGGCCTTGGCTGATGTCCTTATTCTTATCCATGCTTACGACCTTTTAGAACGAGAGCTGCTCTACCAATGACACGTTATTGGAGATCAATGCTGACGAAAGCTCGGTTGACTAATGGTAAAATATATTAGAACATTCTGGAATAATCCTACATTAATTTTTAATGTAAAACGAGAAAAAAGTTGGTATTGTAAACTTTTGTTCACGTATTTATTATAAATGTTCCTATCCACTTTATATTGAATATTTGAGGGTTTTAGACATATTGTCAACCTCTTTAAACAATTGTTTGTAAATAGTCAATTTTTCGTAATTGCACGGGGTTTAGAAATGTATAATCTGGCCATTTAATCTACGTGTTGTAATATTTTGCCCCCCTTACATAATAGTTGCATCCCTCCCGAGGGACGAATAGACGAAACAGTGGAATGAACATCTGACGGTAAAATGAGAGACCAGATTTGGAGGTTATTGTGTCGTTCCCTGCAGACGACAGCTGGTATAGTGATCAGTTTACTGTTCTGTATAGAATGAAAATTCATGAAATGAGAGCAGACAGGAAATAGTTAAACACTGCAATCCAAAAGAGAATTACCCTCAGATAGTCCTAATTGAGAAAACAAGCACACAGGGTGGCTGACCAGAGTCAGTAAAGCGGATGTAGGAAGAAATGAACCCTAACGCAGTTCTACAGGAAAGAACAAGAAGCACACGAAGTGGCTGACCACGGGTCAGAGACGCAAATGTACGGATGTATTTTAAGACAGTTGTAAACAGGGTTGCGGAGTCGGAGTCGGGAGTCGCCGGAGTCGCATGTATTAGGGTGGAGTCGGAGTCGCCTTTCTGAATGTGTGTGGAGTCGGAGTCGCTTTTTCGAATGTGTGTGGAGTCGGAGTTGCTTTTTCGAATGTGTGTGGAGTCGGAGTTGCTTTTTCGAATGTGGTGGAGTCGGAGTCGGAGTCGTTCATTCGGATGTGGTGGAGTCGAGGTTGGAATAGCTATTTTTGGTGTCTTTGATTCTAATTTTTTGCAAGAAAACATTTATAATGTTTAAAATCAAAAGTAAACAAATCAGAGTTAAAATACTTTACTGAAATGCTGAAAAATTCGCAATGCGTTTTTTGATTATTTTATTCGAGGTTCGAAACAGCGCATTTATACCTATCACCTGATACGGTCAATGGTCATTGATATCAAGTCATTGTGGGTTCGCATACATATATTTGTGACACCTACGAGTGCCAAGTATAATTTTCGTACTGGAGCAATAATGCATATATTATAGTGAAAAAGTCGGAATTAGTAATTGAAAGCATCGAAAATTCATTCTGTTCGTTTCTGTTTCTCTCATTTCCACTTCAATTAATACATAGGATCTAGAAACTAGTAGTTAATGTGCTGCAATTTACTTGCAAAACCACTCAGCTGATGTAATACATTGTCCTCACATAAAGAGTAGTAACTCTGTACGCTCTTAATGCGTCTATATTCTATACCAGTGGTTCCTTATAAAGATCATTTTTAGTCTTTCTCTTGGTTATGCTTTGGTGTATTGATTGAAAATGACTTTGTGATCATCAATATTTCTAGCCTTTAGGTTGTGACCTATTGAAAATGACTGGTCTTTGCCAAAACCTGAAGCTATGGTGTGAGACATAAAGGCTTCTAATTTTCAGGTTACGTAATCGCAATTGATAATGAAAACTCAAGTAGCTTATTTTCATGTTATAAATTGTAATCTAAGTTTTTTTCAGCTATATGTCGTACTTATGTACTTAAAATTAATTTCTTTGTTTTGTTTACTTCCTTGTCTTTAAGTCAAGTTAACATGTGTTGATAATGAACATTTCTGCTCATTTCTAAAGTTATTCCTTGAAATTTGCTTGGTTCTTCTAGAGTTATATTGTATTTTGCCATTTCATTTACATGCTTAACTTTTATCTTCTGATCACTCCCCAGTTTCTAAGTAAGCCTACGCTCGAATGGAAATTTTTATAATTATGTTTTCACAATTTTAAAAACTGAAATAGTGTCTGTTTTTCAGCATTATATAACAAATGACTTTTTCTTAAGAATGTTTTGGAAATGTTGTAAGGTAATCAAAATCGGTATTGGGACACTTGAAAAAATAAAATACAATGTAAAAGAGCAGCAGTGAAAATAATATCACAACACTAGCAAATACTTCACTTAGTCACACACACATATTGTAACTGAAAGCAATGGACTATCTCTGTTGCAATGATTGTTGCATTTATGCGATAGTTCAAATTTTTTGCTGAAAACGTACCAAATTTCACCACAAATGCAAAATGAAAAGAACGTGGCCGTTTATTAAAATAAGAAAGTGTCGAATACAAAGTAAAAAGTCAAACGAGAATAAAAGACAGTATCATATTACGCTCTAAGAAGCTAAAAGTGGTTTTTGTTCGTAAACAAAAAGTTCCGAAAACGTCAAACCCCTGCGACGAAAGCAGAGCAACTTTTACCCATTACTAG
>JACJUY010001717.1:106828-132375 GCA_014220935.1 Platorchestia sp. MABIK | reverse complement strand
AAGTATCGGTATCGGTAGTAGTACCGGTCAAAGTATCGGTATTTCCAAGTATCGGAGTATCGGTATCGGTATCGGCCAAAAAATGGGTATCGGTATCGGTATCGGCCAAAAAAATGGTATCGGTACATCACTAACTATAATGTACCTCATCAAATTATCCACGTTTGAAGACCCAACATAATCGTCTCCAACTTCACAAATAACAATAACTTGTTTACCTCTTTTCCGTAATTTTATTTTACCTCCGTCGGATTGTACATTATCTCAATTGTACATTTTTAATTTTATCCACTGATTCAAGCTACAATCTTCAATTTCGTACTCAATAAATACAGCTACTGTCAATTATATTATTTTAGCATGTCTACGACTCTCAAGCCACAACTGAAAACCCTAGCGATCTCAAGAGAAGGGGGGAGGACCTAATTTAGTGTGGGTTTAGCGCACCAATCATGCAAGTTTTTCATACGCACATGTATTTATAAATAAAATTAAGCAAAAACTAAACTGACAATCTACGCCCAAGGTGTGTTCCTACACAGGATACCCAGCGCGTGGAAACAGTTATTTAGAAGAAGACCATGAAAAGACAAAGATAAGATAGCTAAAAAGCTTAGAAAACTGGAATAAGCAAAGTGAACACGTTAGATTAAAGTCTTGAAAACCTATTTATAGCTGAGGTAACACAACAAGTTCCTTTTCCGGCCGCCAGCACTCGTGGAATAGTATAGACAAACCTAACTAAATTAAGCCTATAGCCTATCCCACGCCCCCTGAGAGATCTTTAAGTACAGATGCACTCATCAATTTCGTAGTTTCTAATGCATTTCAAGCATGAACAAATCTGAATACAGGTCGGACAGAGATTCATTATCCAAGCCCAGTACCGCATAATTACTAGTTTTATACCTTAGAAAACATAACCAACGAATCTGCAACACGGACTGATCTCAAATGCAATAAATTGTTACTTCTCTGTGCTCCTTACCTACCCCTATGCACACACATAACAACTATGCTGGATATATGTCCAAAGACATTTCTTCTCACACACCGTAGGTCCATATAATCTTCAATTTCTAATGTGAACACCGGTGAATAACTACACATAAAGTCCAATCCCATTTAAACGACATAGCCTCAAAGTTTAAATACAATTCGAACCTTGTCCCAGTTATGACATAGTTTTAATTTTAGAACGAATATAATTGTTAAATATTTATTGAATTCATTATCCGCCTTAGCCCAAAAATTTGAAGTTAACTACTTTTTAAGGACTGTACTCCAAGCAGAACTAGATACGGTACCGAGCTGAGGGTGGTGGTACAGGGTGTCTCCAGCTATTTCTTCGAACCACGAGACAACGGACACAAAATCGCTCACGAAGCTTGGAATTTGGCATCTCAACAACGCGCTGTTGCCAACTATTACGTACTCCGTCAGAACTTCAGAATTATACGATTGACTCACAACTGAAATGAGAAAAACAATCATTTGACTAGCAGAGAATATTATTTCAAAATCAAGATGGTTACAATACAACATTGGAATTTAGCCTCCAACATGGGATGATATTCTTGACCGCAAATGTGTCGCTCGTTTTCAACGAAGACCCCCAATTGTTTGGTTCATGGGATTCTAATTATGCCTAATTACTGTTCAATACGTAGTAACCGATGCAGGAGTTCGCCACATCATAAGCAACAGGGACTCGCTCGCTACCGACACGTAAAAAGTTTGGACGAAGTAACGAAAAATGAAATACAAAACATCTTAGAACGCAACACAAACAACGAAACTCGAGTTTATAATCATCAAGAAATGAAAACACTAAAAACAAACATAGATCAATTTCAAGGCATAAACAACAGCAAAGAACAGAAAACAAGGCAAACTCTACAAACATAAATTGCATTTACAGCAGAAACGATCATGGTATTGCGCTGTAAATGAACAAGATACGAAGAATGGTGGCGAGAAATAAACAAAATCCGCATAGAAGCAGGAACGTATGTGTGAAGCAAGCTCCTCATAAGAAAGAGTGAAATATACGGAGCTACTCAATTATTCAATTTCAGCAACTCAACTCCACACGGTAAACATTATTAACTCAACCTAATTCAGATTTTCACCCAATTTTGACGGCACTTTTGACCCAGTAAGCACAGACTCGTCACAAATCATTTACTGAACTTGCTCATCAATATTCAGGTATCATTGCTACAGAAACTGACCTCTGCTAGTTCAGTTCAAGTTGGTTTGGTGCGTTAGATTAGATTACTAGTTACAGTCTCCCTGACTAAAACAAATGTGTTCCAAAAAGAAAAAGGATGAAAGCACCATTTAGTATAGAAGTAAGGGAATGCAGAATCTATCCACAATGTGTGTTCCCCCCAAAAGATCCCCTGCGCATAGAAACAATGAGTTAAAAACGAAAATCAGTGGGACTGAAAAACAAGACAGCAGTGAATCGAAAAAAGATGGTTCTAAGCAACAACAAAAAACATTTCATTTCAACCAAAGGAAAGCCAACTCAACTCTCAGCTCGAAATCTTACATTCCCCTGGGAATGCCAATTCCCATAGATACAATGCTTGTATGCTGTTTGGGAAGGTTTTTTCCAATATTAACTCGTCGGCCTCAAGATTATGTATTTCAAGCAATCTGTGTCAGCATCGATTTCCTGATATGAAATACAGATATTAGGTCAATATTGTGCAGGTATCAATTGCAGATATTAAGACATCGATATACAAGTATCATCTGCAAATATAAAGACATCGATATACAAGTATTATCTGCAAATATAAAGACATCGAAATGCAGGTATTAATTGCAGATGTTAATGCATCGATACCCACATCAAGTGCAGACCTGATGAATCGATTAATTAATCATAATTTTTAAGTTTTGCACGCGGCGTCATAAAAACATTTCCACTCGAAAGCTTTTCCCACAACTGTGACCCTCGGTTTCCAAGTTTCAGCAAGACGTTGGAACGATCACGCTGAAGTGGACTTTTTTGCGCGACGCTAAGATTCACTTATTGATTCATAATTATCCTCAAACGTTTGAAATGCAGATCTACTTCTTACTTGACACTTCCCTGATATATCTCACAGATATATCTCTTGACCAAACCTTTAAAGTTTTCTTCCCATCATTCAGAGTACTCGATATCAGTATTTATTGCTATGTATAACACCAAATCCTTACTCTCATGTAAATAATAAACACACACCAGTTCAAGCATCACCAGCGTATAATTTTTCTTCCCATGACCCATCAGCGCTGAATAACTTGCGATACCTAAATTGCGCAGGTCACAAAGGCAACCGGAAACGGCAGTCAAAACAATACATTCATGAGAGACCGCAACCCTCATTTTCTGTCACTTTGTTCACGCCTCATCACGGTGGCAAACCGTACTGTCCAGTAGCGCCTCATTTGGCCCAGCATCCCTTCCTGTCGATTGTGAAACATTTCCTCAAAATTCAACAATGATGTTACAATTAATTAGCATTCATACACTCCCCTCTTAAAAAATTGCGGTCAAAGATTAGCTGAATAACAGAAGTGTTTGAAGGAGTTTCCGTTCAATAATAAGTCGAGTAGCAGCGTCAATTTACCTATCATAAGTAACAATAACCCTTGGTAGAAGAATCTGTGAAGTGATGCTAGGATCATTTCAATGAGAGGTAAATTAACATGGATAACAATATCAACACAGAAAATTCGTGGGTACAGATCAGCTCTTTAACATACGAAACATCCTACCGAAAAAAAAAGCGAAAATTGACGGTAAGTAACAAACTGAAAAACTTGTTCTATTTTTATAAAAAGAAGGCCAACAAAACTTCCATCTCGGGTGTCCAGAAAAAATATAAGCGAATACTATGGACATAATCTGTGATGTGGACACGAGCTGTTACAAACATATATTTCATTGCGAATATTTCCATTTGTCTGGTGAGCTACATAATTTCTGTATCAAAACAAAAAAGGAACATAAACATCTTACCAGCATAAGTTCGTTATAGAAACAACCTACGTTTCAGTAAACTTCCCGGAAGTGGAACACAAAACAATAGAAGTCTACAAAATAATACAAGCCCACAGAATAACACAAATCTACAAAATAATTCAAATGTTGTCTCGTATATAAAATCCTGGTCCGGGACGCGCCAGTAGGCACCGGGAATCATACACTTCTCAGTGGAAATTGAGGGCAGGGTGCGTGGCCGCGTTAACGGAAGTTTAAGGAAGACATGAGTTCACTGGGACAGTTACTCGAAGTTATGACAGTCCTGTACTAAAGTATACCTATACTAACTATTAACTGAGCTATTATGTTATTCTAGCAAAATACTCTAGAATCAGTAGCATCTTCTTGTTGATAAAGTACACATTTATGTCTACATAATTACTTGTATTGTGATCTCCGACAGCGCATATATAGATCGTCTTTGATAAAAAGTACACACGTATAAAGAGAACATTATTGGGTTGATTCGTCCGACTCATTTACTTCACTAACATTTCAGAAAGAATTCCAGACAAGAACATTTAACCAACGTAATCGAAATGGGCCAAAAATTTTACCATTCTCATACCTTCTTTAAAATATTTCCCAATCGATCCCAAAACAATGGCGTTTTTACTCCGAAGCTTTTAACTCCCAAGAATCCCGCATTGCCCACAAACGTTGAAAAACCATGTGTACCATTCTTGGTTTTGGGATAAAAATTGGAGCCAGAGACTTCCTCAATCCAGCCAGTGACGTGGACGAAATCGGCCACAAAGCTCGGGATGCCGCACTTGAGGATGGCCGAGTTACCGCGTATGACGTACTCGTTGTTCACCTCCGCAGCGTAGCCTTGCGACACCACTGTATGGCGGTCACGTTGATTAACTCGTTTAAAGATCGCTCACTGAGCCACTGGAGGTCACGCAGGGGATTTTTTTATGGCTGTTGACCAATTCGTGGTCACAAGCTCAATTGTCATAAAAACCTAATCAAAGCTAAATAAAGTAACAATCCAGTTGCTGTTTGCTATTTTCAAAATTGCTTACTACAATCGACTTTACATTTGAGTTAAATATATACCTTTAGTTTAACCCATTAGAATCAACGTGTTAACTCGTTTACAGATCGCTGACTGAGCCCACTAATGAAGGTCGGTTGTTTTTTACGTTGGGATGAGCAAATTTAACTTGCGTTTTGATCGTAGTGTCAGAAAATCGAATAAGACCAGGCTAAGGGGAGTTCATCAGTTTCTTAGGCATGGCGACAGAAGAAGCAAGAGCATAAACACAGTGAAATGCATTAAACAAAACTGTGTGAGCAGACACTGACGCAGGGGAAATTGAAACTGAGCGAGTTATCAGAAAGTAGTGAGTGTATATCATACAACATTGGCTACTGACCCAACAAATTGTTACGCATTGACATGCATTGAGACTTATCAGTAACATTTTAATTAAAATTTTACTCTGGAGCTCTGGAGCTCGCCGACAAATCAAGTATCAATCTCGTCATAAAAACGTAGAACTCAGCAAGAACTATCACAGTTAGTCTTGACCTTAACTTTTGCTCCAGTGAAGTTAATTACTATACCAGGATTACTTCAATAAATCAGCGCGAAAATAATCAAGGTGACAATAATGGAAAACAATTCAGCGATACTAACTGAATTTGAAGTCTCAATCAATCTCTAGTTTTGAACGCATCAAACCACATCCTGAAGACAACTAAACCTGTTGAAACCCAAGTAACCGTTTTGCTCCAGCGTTTATTGGTATATATATATGCGACTGCCACACCTGAGTGTCAGAGTACTTGAGGCCCTCAAAAGTGCAAACACTCGGAGAATGGGAAAATATTACGCGAAAACAAACTACAAAAATTCACGAGAACGTACGACAACAACCCAAGAAAGAAAAATGAAAATCAGCAACGAAACAATACAACTCCACAACCAATGAAGCACCCACAAGGTATATTTCAGAAGTTAAATTTGAAACCTTATTGTAACGCGGGATCTTCCGTCAGAAAAACATTCACAGAATTTCATTCATTTCAATGATACGGGAATTGAAAGACCAGCTCTACTTCTAACCCGCAGCTAACGTTTTCTTTTTAATTAGAGCTGATACCACAAGTCTGAACCGCGTGTTAGAGTCACCTCACCACTGACCAAGAAAAATGAGCCAACTTGCCAAATGTGAAGAAGAATTGACTATAATTCATGGCAGTGCAATATTAAAGTGGAGATGGCAGAATATTCTAGAAGTCAGAGGCCCTAAATACTGAAGTGGTGGTAGTGGTTGTAATAATCGCCTACTGTTCTTCTTTTTATAGTGTATAAGGTTGGGCTTTTTTTCGTTTCATTAACACTGTATCGTTACAGCCCAAAAGTGGTCAGCAGATATCGATAATGACTTGGTATTAGTAAGGTAGATCAAAATATTCCCAGCTGTTGCCTAACATTACACACATTTTACACGATATGTCGGTAGTGGGAACCACATAAAATATGGAATTTGAAATCAGATTGGAACAATTCAATACAAAATGGAAAAAAAACATCAAATCAATTGGGGAGGGACCTCTACGGCGTACAGCAAAATTTGTCCCGGGGTCCGGAGTAGTGAACAATCAGTCATAAATATTCCCTGGATACAGAGCAGTAAAATACTTGTTTGGAAGTGATGATTGCTATTCCGATATCGCGATTACTGAGTCAAACAGTCGGAGCATATAATACTTGACGGCGATTTTAATTCCTATTTATTTTTATTTACTATTAGCCGACGGTTTATTTTATTTCCTGAAAATAAACAACTATGATAATGACGATAGCTGCCATATCATACCATTGGTTTCCATCTAAACTACTGCCTAGTTCATTCGCAAGCTTTCTACTTTTTGCGATGGTTAAGACAACTTCCATAATATTGACAGCTACTACAATTTCTCTTATGTTTAATATAACTCACTATTGCGTTTAAAGACACGACTTCCATTCTTTCTAGATCTAAAAATTACACTGATCTAAACACCACATGTACGGACATGGTTTCTATACTCTAAAAATTACCAACTACATCACTGGTGGAAATTTCAACTCTTTTTATTTTTATCCCGGTGATGGCTGTGCCTTTTCTCGGAGAAACTACCAAAAACTCCTTCATTAAAGGCGATGACTCCCACCAATTAACGAACACTTGAATCAGTCGCTAAGCTGGCAACTACCCAAATCATGTCCTACATAGGCTACAGTTTACAAATTTTCTCCCAGATCCAATATTTATAACATTCGTATTAATTCCTCCTCTTCAAAACTTAAACCTTGACCATATGAATGATTAATCTCACGATGAAACAAAATATAACGAAATAAAAAGTGGTCATAAATCGACAACGTAATTTGTGTTTACCACCTGAATATTTTCCCCGTGGCTTCGAAAATAAAACACGCATAAAAAGTGTTTATACGTCACAAAATATCAAGTACCAAAACGAGTGTTAGGGTAGAAATGATCGAGTGTTGCCTCGTCCTGCCAGGCGGTGACGTGCACGAAGTCCGCCACAAAACTCGGGATCTCGCACTTGAAGATGGCTGAGTTGCCTTTGATGACGTATCGATTGGCGGCTTCGGCTACGTAAGTTTGTGATACCACTGCCCATCGTGTCAACAAAACAGTTCAACTAAAGTACAAATACACACATACAAAAGCAACAATGGGGAACTGATATAAAAGCACGGAGTTCGCTTATATTTTTGAAACGAAATCGAGGCTCGTCTCTACAGTAAAATCCAGATCTCAGTAATTACACCCGTCACTGAACTTCATGCATTTACAGAACAGTGTGTAGAACACAAGGTCAGCAATTCCATCACAGCAACGAAGACCGCACACCTGGCATTTTAAACTCAAGATTGCACACGCAACATAGAAGCAAAGATAGCATATCGAGCCCACACAAACGGAAGTAAACACCGACAACTGTAACATGAGTCAAGCACCAGGAAGAAAACCCCACAGTAAAAGGATGAGAGATACAACTGTCGACTGGCCGTGAAAGAAGAAACCTAGATTACGAATCATGGTCAAAATAGCATTTCAGACAATGCATCAAAAATAGAAATGAAAATTAATTCCGAATCAATAAAACATGGAACACCTATTGAAAATAATAAGATAAATTGCACCGAAAATCAGAAAATGAATACTAGACATAAAAGATGTTGAGAAAAACTTCATCAAAAATACAGGAACATGACTGAAGATTATAATTACATTAGTTAGTGTAAGACTCCCCATGCCACAACGAAGGCAACCTCGAGGAAGCGATGAGGGAATCTATACAGAAGGCGTTTTCCCACGCACAAAACCCAGCACATAGAGGCAGCAAGTTACAAAAGAACAGGCAGACAAGATAAAGATGAGATAGCAAAGAAAGCATGAAAACGGAAAGAAGTATATGGCACGAAATTACAAAATCCCCAAGGCCTGGCAGCAGCTGAGGGAATTAACTGTGTAACTCCTCTGAGGCGCCAGTCCCCATAGCATGGGATAGACAACCCTAAATAACCTTGAGGTTAACTGATAGGCTAAATAAATAACATGAGATTAAATGCTAGTTTAACCTTCTCTAACCGCAACAAAGGCGTTCCAAAGAGGGGAAGGAGGAAGGCACAATTTTGTTTGGAGTTAAGGGAACGCGGGATCTGTGCACAAGGTAACAGTAAGTTGTGAAAGATGTTAATGAAATAAATAAAAGTCGAAGAAGAAAGTAGTACACGCTAAAAAATGAAGCAGTGAACCGAAAAAAGATCGTCCGTAACAACACAAAAAGATTGTAGATTGTAGGTAAGTTTAAGCCACCCTAACCGCTACAAAAAAGAGCGTATCGAAGAGAGGAAGGAGGAAGGCCCCATTTAGTATGGGTATTAGGGAATGCGGAATCTATGCACAAGGGGCATAGAAACCGTAAGTTGGGAAAGAATTTCATGAAACAAGATAGAAGTTGAAGAAGAAAGTAGTAGGTGCTCAAAAGCAGGACAGCAGTGAACCGAAAAAGGTGGTTTTTAACATAGCGAAAAATGTTTTATTTCAACAAAAAGAAGGCCTACCTAACTCTCACCTCAGGCCCTCGCACATTTCCCCCCTGGGAGCGCTAACTCCCATAGATACAATAGTTGTATCCCCCTGAGGGGAACAACACAGAAACCTTCCTTTTAAACAAAAATAAAGACCTACCTAACGGTTAGCTCCGGACCTCACATATTCCCCTTGGAAGCGCTAATTTCCAAAGATACAATAGTTATATCCCCTTGAGGAGTAAATAATAAGAGGTTCTCCCGCCGAATCGCATAGATCAACTTTTGGCTAACTGAATCCTATGCCTCTTGATGGACAGAACTATAAAACGCGAAAGAAACGACTACTTATAGCGCTTAAAAATGAGAACTTATAATCGAGAAGAAGAGCACATATATGATTGTAGATTATAGGTTATTTTAAGCTTCACTAACCCCTACAAATATGTTCCCATGAAAGGAAGGAAGCAATATTTAGTTTAAAATCAAAAGGAACGAGGAATCTATGCACAAAATATCCACACCCCACAGATTTGATTAGTCTTTAGTTTCAGCCTCCCTACCCGCAGCAACAAATGCGATCCAAAGAGAGGAAGGAGGAAGGTACCATTTAGTATGGAGTTAAGGAAATGCGGAATCTACGCAGAAAGGGCGTAGAAACAGTAAGTTGTGAAAGAAGATTATGAAACAAGACCAAAGTTGAAGAAGAAAGTAGTAGGGGCTGAAAAGCAGGACAGCAGTGAACCGAAAAAAAGGTGGTCCTTAACATAACAAAAATATTTTATTTCAACAAAAAGAAAGCCTACCTAATTCGCAGCTCGGGCCCTCACATTGCCCCCCTGGGAGCGCTAATTCCCATAGATACAGTAATTGTATCCCCCTGAGGGAACCACACCAAACAGATAAAAGCTACACCCAGTCAGAAATGCTTGTGCGGATCGGCATCGATTATCTGGGGACAGTGCATCTTATTTAGGATCAGTGCGGGGCCCAGTTCGGGAAGAAATTTTTCTTCACCGACCACTGCAGATCAATGCAGACAATTCTGGAGAGAAATATCTGCAGCGATCTTGACATAAAAATTGGCACTGCACATCAATAATTCAAATGCGAGGTATTTGTTTTTAAACAAGTGTTCATTATGAAACTGAAATTTGATTTCAAATCGAACTCGTAACTGTCAAGTTAATTATGGGGATCTCAAACCCTAAATTTGTCTAATTTTTAAAATTTCATTTTTTTGCAGTTCTTTGCGAAAATGCTAAAATGCAAAAATCGTTTGCTAAAAATGCTAAAATCGTTTGTCATATGTTACTACAGCAATAAATGTCTATATATTGAACAATTACGCATACGTGACGGGATCAAATTGCATGTACAGGTTGCCCGTTCACCTTGTATTTTTCTAAGGAACACCTTGTAGTGACATACCTTAGTTATCCCTCAAACCTCAATTTTAGTCTATTTATGTTCAGTAATTATGATATATCCCAATGTAAATGTTATCAAGCATAATATCCATCTTCCCCTCTGCGTGTCACCAATAGTTAGTGGGGTGAGAAGTATAAGTAAGGCCGTCGCAGAACGAAACCTAATGGCTGAAGCGCATCACCTGGTCTTATAACTTCGATATCAAGTCCATAGTGACTGAATAATTAGCTCAGCTGATGTTGGGTTATTGAAAATATCATTATCGGGACAATTTTGTTTTACCAAAATAAACCTTATGACAGGAATTGAGTACTAAGCCAATGTTATTGTAGGGTGAAGATTAGTGCAGTTTATTGCAGAGTAATGAAATTTTTCGCTCTTGGTCTGTGAAGATCTTTGCAGAAATTCGATGCCGATCTGCACTTCAAAAGCGGACATAGACTGCACTAATTCTGCACTAAATCCGCACTGAATGCAGATACTCCTGCGAAGATCTTCCATGATCTGCAAAGAATGTCTGCAATAAACTGCAATAATCTTCACTGAACGGTGAAGACATTTCTGATTGGGGATAGCATAGAATTTATGAAAACGGGGAAAATTTGAAGAAGAGAACAATGAATACTGTAAAAAGGAAAACAAGGAACCGAAAAAAATCTGTAATACAACAAAAACCCCATTATACATACTTCAAAAAGAGGAAGGTTTACCGAACTTTCAGCTCGGGACCTCACATTTTCTCCTGAGAGCGCTAACTTACACAGATACACAAGTCATAGCCTTCTACGGAGACCGTAGAACCGAGTGAGAAAGGAGACGGTATTTGATAAACATAAATGTTCAAAGTCAGCCTAATTGTCACGCGAGGAATTTCACTGACAGTGAGCCACATGAATATTCAACCCAAAAGCCTTCGTGCAAACCAATCGTACCCAATAATACCCTTGGTGTGTGTATTTGTTAATAAATTTATAAGATTGTTTGTGTCTGCTTCTTAAGAGACAGCTTCTGTGAATTGAAGGATGCTTTATGACCGCATCTGTGATCCAAGTTTCACCAGTGCACAAGTGCAGGAATATTTAAATCGCGTGGACTACCAGGATGGATATATTTGTTCATCATCCACATCTGGAATATCGAATGAATATCGAATCCCGTTATTTCTGACGGGCCGCGTACACTGAGTTCAGGTATAATAAATCTCGTTGCACTGCGGCCTTGAGCCAGAAGGTTCACGCTTATTTTGCAAGCAGCATGCAGTATAATGGATAACAAGAACATGTGCAGGACATATTAGCGGACAAATAATTAAAATATCATTGCAGGTTAGTATTTTTCCGAAGAAGAAAAAATAAAGAAGTGCCAGTGCAGCTTCTGCACTCAAACCTGTTATATTGCCGGGCAGTTCTTCGGAGCAGAATTTGCGCGAGCTAGAGCAGCCAGAAATTCAGGACGACTTTAGATGGTCAATAAACCACGAAAATGGACCACTTAAGAGAAACATGGCGATAAATATGCTTTAGAAATACGTCTATATTAATATACCGCATAAAGTAATGCAGAAAACATGTCAATTTTTTAGATAATCGAGTGTTCATTAAAGAATGGATCTTTATACAAAAGGAGTCTCAGTTCTACAGTTTCCGCGTCCAACAGGGATGGGAAGTTATTGGAACTACCGTCACTAACACTGGTTTTACATGCCGGGAAAATCAAACCTTCCTTTAATAGTTATGTACCGCCCTTACACAATAGAATTATTAAATACATCAATATAACACTAAAACTATGAACTGCAAATCCTCGAGACCTATCTTACAATGAAACTATTTATTTTAACCTATATACAGTAGCCCAAGAGCGATCCCGTTCCACGAAGAAAAACGAAAAACTTAATTTTCTAGAATTAACTACACGTGAACCACTACCGGATTTAAAAACTCCATGCCATGATGTTTAAAAACTTTTGATAAAAAATTCACTTACTTAATTCTAAAACTATCTTCTTTTACGTATCAAATACTCATCTGCAACGCCAATGCATCATATGTATCGGAAAAACAACATTGTTAAGCATGCAACATTGCTGTAGCATATTTCAGAGCACTAAATAATAATGGGATACCGGTTCTGCTCTTGAGTCATACTGATCAACTTTTACATGACTAAATGGGGTTTTGAAACAAGTCCTGCCAACCTTGATTTTGAACTGTTCATACGCAGTAGTTAAAACAAGTCGGGAAGTTGTTTACTTCGATAGTCTATGGAATCCCAGAGCCAATAACCCACAATAGTCTGTGGAAGCCCAGAGCCAATAACCCACAATAGCCTATGGAATCCCAGAGCCAATAACCCACAATAGTCTATGGAATCCCAGAGCCAATAACTCACAATAGTCTATGGAATCCCAGAGCCAATAACCCAAGGATTTAGGGTCACTAGTTGTACTGCTGATAATTTCAAGTACCCATGTTTCCATTAGGGTAAAAATGATCGAGCGTAGCCTCATCCTGCCAGGCGGTGACGCGCACGAAGTCCGCAACGAAACTCGGGATCTCGCACTTGAAGATGGCAGAGTTGCCTCTGATGACGTATTCGTTGTCTGCCTCTGCCACGTAGTCCTGTGACACCACTGACACGCAACCAGCCATTAGAGCAGTTGTTCTTAACCTTATTGGAGGTACTGTTCCACAAGTTCCACACATGCGTACATCGAACCCTTCTTAGTTGGAAAAACAAAATGTGTTTTTCTCTTCAAATTCATAACATATGTATATAACTACATACTATGTAGTTATATACATATGTATATAACTACATACTATGTAAGGGCACAAACTGTACATGGCCGAACCCCTGGGGTTCGATCGAAACCAGGTTAAGAACCACTGCATTGGTTAAGAACCACCTCAGCAGGGTTGCTGTCTAGGCAGGGCAGTGGTATTCATAGCGCGGCTAGCGATGACTCAATTCATGGCTCTCGAAAAATATCAAAGTTAATTAATCTACAATTTATATAATATACACTAGCTTGCAGTAGCTGCGGCTCTCTCAATCAATGCGTGTAACCGAAGTAGCTCTCTTGCAAAAATTAGTGAATAACACTGCCCAGGGGACAGTTCGTTTGAAGCATGGGACTTGGACCACTCTGCCCTCCAGACATGCCATGCAATGACCCAACACTATGCATTCGACTGGGTTTTTCTCCAAATTCATAAGCGTGTGATAATGTGATTCGCACCTGAAACATTGCGTTCAATAAAATATTCTCATATGTGAAGAATGATTTGCGGAACACGTATCACAATCTTGATACTTTCACTAAAAATGGATTTTGTACACTAAATAAGAAAATCTAAGTGATCGGCACCGAAGAATGCATAAAAGCATTATTGTTATTATTATATAAGAACGTTTCAGCCTCTCTTAACCACGACAAAGATGTTCCAAGAGAGGAAGGAGGAAGGCACCATGAAGTATGGAGTTGAGGGAACGCGGAATCTATGCACAAAGTGCATAGACACAGTTAGCTAGGAAAGAAGTTCATGAAACAAGAAAAAGTTGAAGAAGAACGTAGTAGGTGCTGAAAAACAGGACAGCAGTGAACCGAAAATAGATGGTTCGTAACAAAACAAAAACATATTCTTTTTCAATAAAAAGAAAGCCTACCTAACCTTTAGCTCGGGCCCTCACATAGTCCCTCTGGGAGCGCTAATTCCCATAGATATAATAGTTGTATCCCCCTGAGGGGATGCATAAAAGCAACAGAACGTCAAGAAAGTACATATGAACAACTATTTAGTTTAAAAGATTCAGAACCGAACAAAAATAATATCAAGGAGCTAACGAGAAAATCTATGAGTTACCAAGGAATTGAAAGACGGAACTTCGGTATTTCCGACGCGTTAAAATTTGAGGTAAAAATACCTAGGCATCAAACAATCATCACCATGCAAATTCTTTAAATTACATAACGACCCCAATGAGGTATCTCTGAATTACCAAACCACCTCCACGCGACTTCTAAACCTTACAAAACTATGAAATACCAAAATATTACAAATCAATTACGAAACACTAAAGCGTTACTAAACAACCGCCAAATACTCAAGCATTACAAAACCATAATGAAACAGCTAGGCTTCAAAGAACGGAAGCAGAGAAATATCACAAGGTAATCAACGGAGCCTACGAAATGCCAAGCGATTGAAACATGTACGTCTCAATCACACTCAGCTTCGCAACACGTCGTTTCCAGCGTAAGGTAACCACGCAATTTTTTGCGTTACTCCATGCACTTCGCAAGACTCCTGACGACTTACTGCGAGAAAATAAACACTAATAATTGTGGAGCCGTTCCACCACTAACAGCCACCACCACCCAGGCTGTGATGCAGCGCTTTTTGACGTGACAACATCGATTTTAAGCGATGACTCCACCCGAATTATCCATGGTATATCAGCGAAAAACTACCACCTTACCTCTGGACCTTTACACACTAAAATTACAGCCGAATGTTAGTTATAATTTATTTCTTATCAATTGTAGGTGCCTGGTTTCAGCTCAGTAAAGCTATGATCGCAGAGAAACTCAAGTTCAAGTGCCGCCCCTGGCACGCAAATTTGTGTGTACCAGCAAGTACAGCTTGCTTCGTTAGCAAAGCAGTGAGTGAACACCTCGACGAGATGACAAATTATATTTGAGTATACGAAATAAAACAAGACGATAGTTAGGCAGAGGTCGGTTGCATAGCTGGTCGATTTTCCATACCTGAGAGGCAGATAGGTTCAGAATGAAAAATGAAGCCAATTTACCAACAAATCTAAGCCCACAACAGGACTACTGTATCGCGTATTAGTGAACTTGGGACTAGCAGTTAGGGTGACAATTGCGAACAAGTGTTAAAGCACACTGCAAAACATCCTCGGATTCCACTTAAGCGCTTCAATTTTTACGTTGTACTGTATAAACTCGTGCACGAAATATGAAAGTTTTGTTAGGGTGCTTAGCCTTGTACAGGTTTGAGTATTTGAATTAAAAGATATCCTAGAAGATTTTATAACATTAAAATTTCAGTATATATTTCGGAAGAATTCTGCAGGCGAAAAATTATCGAAAACTAACATAACGTCTGCGTCACTGGAATTTAAAGATTTTTCATGAGGGCCCTCTCTAGACTACAGCACAAACAATGAGATATCAAGATATTGAACATTAGGATAACTTCAGTTTCTTTGGCCAAAGCAATTCAATACAAAGATTAAAGCACAACGTCACGCACAAGTAAACAAAATATCCCTAACCCTCAGGTACCAATACTCACGAATTTCAAACAGAATTTCTAACTTTCGTCCCCATGAAAGACCTCCTGAACTCAGTTTCAGGAAGTACAGACCCGAAACTAAAAATCAAACAGAAATTCTCCTGTGGGTCAGTAACATTTTCTGATCTGCAAGACTTCATCAATCAGATCAAAATTTTTACAATTCAACAATACCCCATAAAGCTCTCGACACTATTAACATATCAATTAAGAAGAAAACAAACCAATATAATGTACGCTAAGATTACCGAATAAAACTGCAGTCTTTATCATCTAGACACTGGGAAACTAAAGTAATAAACATAGAAAGACCACTGACTAAGAGTAACGTTTCCAGCTCACGACGACTAAGTAACACCGATGACTTATATCCTCCTCAAGGGACGTGTACCATAGTCTTTAGAAGGCGCAATCAAGAGCCCCAGCGTTTCCTCATGCCAGGACACGAGCGTGAGGTGGTCGGCCACAAAGGAAGGAATCACACATTTGAACACGGCGTTGTTGCCTCCTATGATGAACTCGTTGTTCACTTCTATGCGGTACGCTTGCTGTATCACTGAGGGACACCGAGGTTTGAGTTATTTACTTTTCTCTTTTCGATTAAGAGAAAGCTAAGCGACAGTGTACTGTACATCATGAGGGTTATCTCTTTTTCAATCCATGTTCCTATGCTTCAATTGAAATTTTACGAAAAAATTGGACATAAATTTACTAAAGAAACAATGTACAGTACGAATTTCCATCAACCAAATCATATGTCCTTCGGAAGCAAGAAACAATAATCAGCGCTTAGCATATTTTGGTTACAGATTTAACAGTACTCAAAGATCTTTCCTATTATAACCAACTGAGGGCACAAAAAGTCACTCACCGATCAAAATTCACAAACATCACCACACGTAAAAAACACGACAAAATTTCACACTAGTTTTAACTTTGATAGCGAAACTCATTAGACAAACGTTTGAAAATTTTGAAATCAACATATTAGCACATCACTCACATTTTACTCCGAGCAAAAGAAACAGGAAATCAACCCCAAAATAGTTTTACAGTTAATTCCCCTGTCATTGAAATGGAATGAACCTGTTAATTATTAAAATAAAATAAAAAGTTCATTTAATAACCTGCTTATCACACAGCTTGCTCACAGCACGACTGACATGATATGCAGCGCACTTAGATTCTCGAGACACAGAAGCAATAAGTCAAACTGGAGAGACAGAATCCCGACACTGTTCACTCGAGCGTGCTCTACTTTTTGTGTTCTTCAAACACCATATAACACGTTAATTTACTGCCTCTTGACGCAGCTTTGGTCACCGAGGAGGTTTTCATAACACGGCAAAGTCATCGCTGATCACAACTTAGTTTTCACGTGTACTTAATCAAAACTGAATGAAGGCACGATTCATTTAATGGTGGTCTCATTAAATTTATTAAATATTATACACTGAAGCTGACTTTAATTAGCCTTGAATATTGAACTTCAGTTTAACCCGCGACAATGAAAGTGTTATCTCGCCACGAGATTTTGGGGAAAAGTTAAGATCATACACAGGAGTCGTATTTGTTCACTTCTTCAGAGTACACTAACACTGCTGATTTGTTAACATAAAAACTAACCGAAAAATGATTTCAAAATGCTCGATATGCCGAACGCAATTTAAACATGTCGAAAAAAAGAAAGAAAACAAGAATACTTCATGTTTGGTTAGAAACAAAGGAAATTTTGAGATTTGAAAGATTTATAACGAATGTACGTTCTTACAAAACACAAGGACATACGTGCTATCCAACTGTCAACCACATCAGCAGGGTAGGCCATATGCATAAGCTACGAAGCTCCCATGGCAACCCGTCATGACAGGAGTATACCCTGAAGTGCAGCACGGAAAGTAGTTCGGTAAACTCATGTTTCGAACTTATATTTACACAAGTTCATCGCATATAACCTTCGTGAATTAGCAAAAGATCAGGGTGAGAAAAAAACAAATTGATCATTAAAAAATATCTATATCCAAAAATATCAATTATACGTTCAGAGTTGTAACTACTTTTGACAAGTTTTGTCTCATATTGTACAAGAAATCACCATGATTGACACAATGCTTGAGGTACAAAATAGGACAGCACAGCAGAACACCCTGCAGTTAGCAGCCCTCGACCGTCATGGATTACTTCGAACCAAAATATGAAGTAACGATAAAAATAATGACTTACCAATGAACGAGTTACATTATTTGCGCGCGCAAATCTCGGCCGTTCTTCAAACTTCAGTGTATAAGTACTCGGGTATCGATTTTACGCAGTTAACACGTTAGCCGTCATGGGTAAAACTCAAGTTCAATACTCAAATAAAATCTAAGGCCAATTGTAGCAAGCAATTTTGAAAATAGCTTACATTAACGGGATCGTGCCTTCATTTAGCATTGATTAAGTATTTATGAAAATTGAGTATTGACTACTGGTCGGTCAGAAGCATTATGGAAATTCCCCCCGTGTACCACCGGTGGTTCACGTGGCGGTTAACGTGTTAATACAGATCATTATTGTTCATTCGACTTTAGACTAGACCTGAGTAAAGGACAGTGAAAACCAAGCTGGCAAATCAACTTTTTTCAAAGTTTCATAAATAGATTTGAACTTGAATACAATGGCAGTTTTAGTGTCGCAGAACATTTTTGACGGAGCCATTACATACATTTGTACTTTACATGTTCAGATACGAAACGCTACAACAATTACATTCAAAGTTCAAAAACAGGTTTATTTCTATAACGACAGGAAGAACAGAACAACAAAGCTTGTTACGAATGTTTGCGCAGAATTGCCAGACTTTGGGGTGGGTCATAAGAGTTTTTACCATGGAAGAGTGTATCAAGTGCATTCTTGGTGTGAACACCCTAATCATCAGCCCGTTGGAGATCCATAATTCAATGATAAATATAAAAATTTTAAAAATTCAATTCAAATTCAAATGATTTCAAAATGCTCTGAATAAACACTCCTATTAAAATAAAAATTAACAGATTGGACACAGAAGAATTTTTAAATGCATGAACTGCAATATAAATATACAAATACACAACAGTAGTTCAATCGTAACTTAAAACAATAGTTTCAATTATTTCATTCTAACCGTAAATCTCACTTGTTTCGGTAACAATAATAATGGAACCTACAGTAATATTGAGAACTGTTTTTATTCAATAACACTTTATTTCTCTTGAAACCCGTAAACAAAACCTAGAAAAGATTAAGCAATTTTTCACATCCTATCAGCTGTTCACCACCCCAAGCCACAATGTGTTTAAATACTCATGCTCCAAAATGATCATATAATACAGCACTGAAACATGTTGTAATTTTTGAACTGGATTAGTGAAACTTCTCCCTTAAACAGAACACAACTAAGGTTACTCTCGGCGCGTATTTAATACCCCTAGGTTCAGGGAAAATCAAGGTGAATTGAAATAAATCTTCTAAATTAACTTTAATATTAAATATGTAAGAAACCACGCGCAAACAAAGTTACTATGAAATACCATAACCCTTTTTTATTTCCCCGTCCTAACTACTTTGTTGCTATGTTGCCACAGTTCTTGTATATTGCTTCCTATAAGACAGTGTTATTCTGTTTACCTCTTATACACCAGAAATCAATTAAATTTTGGGCCAGAAATACCAAAAGTTAGACGATGCAGAGCAGTATCTTAATTCTCCCGGAATGGCTTATCAACGTTTCGATGTCTGATAACGCAATGCACGCTAGTTTCTGTTTTTCACACTTGTCTACTTTAACAAAAACTAAAATGTAAGGAAATATATCATGCACGCCTAGCCCCTTGAGAAAACAAGTAACTCCGGAATTCACTCCAACTACCTGAACGCTTAAAATACTGTATTGCCGTTTGTATGATTATGAGGTGGCAATATTCAAAATGAATACGTTGCTATACAAGACTTTGACTACAATTGTGTACAATTACAATTGACCTTAATTATGACTACTTAGACTACAATTTGACTTTGATTTGATTACAACTGACTACAATTATGTACACTTCGACCACAATTATGGAGTGTGTACCGTAGTCAGGATTAGGGTAAAACTGGTCAAGAGAGAAGTCTTCCTGCCAGGCGGTGACGCGCACGAAGTCAGAGACGAAGCTCGGGATCTCGCATTTGAAGACGGCCGAGTTGCCCTTGATGACGTACACCTTGTTGGCGTCACTCTCGTACTGCTGGTGCACCACTGGTCTCCGTACAGTGACAACTTAATTAGCATTTTTTCAAGGTGACCACTAAATGATTCGTCAGCTTATTCAAAAACTTTCATAGTGAAGTAAAATCAGTAAGTAAACATATTTGAATAATTTCGTCGTGAGGTACAACAGAAAAGTAAACTTGTTCGAAATTTGTTTCAGTGATTCACAAAGGTTTAGTCAACTTATTTGATTTTTTTCATTTCAAACTTCAGGTAGACCATTCTTTAAAACTTCATGCCGTGATTTGTAAATGAATCAACTTATTCAAAGATTTCCTCAAGTGAGCCGCAACTAAAAAGTCAATTTATTCGAAATTCTAGGTACTACATCAAAACCTAATAGGAAGTGATTAGATAAGATGTTAGTTTAGGGAGGAAGGAAAACACGATTTAGAAAGAGATAGGAAAACGGGGAATCTATGCACCAGGTGTGTTCCAACACAAGATCCCCACTGTATAAAGGTGTCATATTAGGAAAGAAATTTTTTGAACAAGGTGAAAGTTGAAGAGAGTAGGTGTTGAAAAACATGCCAGCAATGAACCGAAAAAACGGTCCTTAACACAACAAAAAACCTATTATATTTCAACAAGGAATGCCTACCTAACCTTAAGCTCGGGTTCACGCAAATTCCCCTTGGGAGCGCTACATTATCTCCTGCTAAATTGTACGTACAAAAATGCTACAAACTTTCGTGAATGTCATTTAAAAGACAAATATAACATTTCCATACAGAATTTTAACTTGACACACAGGAGGACAGTCATTTTGAAACAGAGAAATTCAGTTATTGTAAAATAAGTAATAACCGTAAAGACCGTAACGCGTACTCCAATGCATTCTTTGTAAAGATTCAGTCTTTTTTGTAAAAACATGGAAATTAAGCGCAATGTGATGAGGTATTACACGAAAGTGCTGAGTGCTCACGTTTTCAAGGTAGTGAGTGCGCCGTTACTTTGTTCAACAATAACTACTTCGACTTTGGACAAGCCTTAGCCCACTATTGGCAATGCGTTTCAAACATGAAATCTGTTATATTATCGCAACACGTTCCCTGCGTTTCTGCGGCTGTTAACGGTTGGTTTGATTAGGATGTAAGTAGCAGAATAGGGAAATCGATTTTCCAGCTTGAAGAAATTTTAGTTCTTCCTAATGAATTAGAA
This sequence comes from Platorchestia sp. MABIK, assembly GCA_014220935.1. Classification (NCBI taxonomy): domain Eukaryota; kingdom Metazoa; phylum Arthropoda; class Malacostraca; order Amphipoda; family Talitridae; genus Platorchestia; species Platorchestia sp. MABIK. Next base: position 111,082 of record JACJUY010001717.1, on the reverse strand, counting down.
AAAAACAATTGCACGATAACATTTCGCCTCGTTTGATAACACTTATTTTTAGAAAATGTTGCGAACAGATAAAATGTCGTGCATTTATACCGTCACGCAAAAGGGCAATTTATCTGTCGGTACACATGTGGCCCAACACGCAGGGAACGTGTTAAACGGCATGCGTGTTCTATTAAGAATTATACGGCAATGGCAATTTCTAATTAACTTCTTTGAATATTTTTTATTTTCAACACTTCGATTGCACATTGCACTCGTTTCGAACAGTTCGGGCACAAAAATGAGAACAATTTCAGCACACATTCGTAACCTTTACGATAATTAGCGGTCACAAGAAAGGTTTCATTTTCGGACAAGTCAAGCTGTTTTAACTTTACATTGTTTATTAGAACAAACTAAATATCTAACGAAGGGGCGGAAAATGGAGAAATTAGCCTACATGACCACTTCAGGGTCAGGGATTTAAGACTGTATTTTAGCAGCAGAAATATTTTGGAAAACACGAAAATGGGACAATTGAGAATATTAAATGGTCTTCTCTCACTGCGCAGAGGAGAAAACCAATGAATACTCATAAACATGAGAAAAACCGTCGTGATTTAACTCCCTAAAAATCAAGAACAAGACACGAAGTCCCACAACCATATTGGAAAAAGCGCAACACGAAAGCTCGCAAGCAAGAATCGGGAATTAATGAACTTCAATCTAAAAACAAGCTTTCACGGGCATGAAATGCGCCACGTGTTCTGACAGGGAACGCTCCAACCAACACAAGATGCTTCAACTCACAAGCCCTACACCAACAACGCTCCCTTATTAACACTTTGACTGCGAAGTGCGCCACCGGTGGTACACGGAGGTCATTTTCATAATGCTGCTGACCGACCAATGGTTGCGAACTCAATTTTCATAAATACTAAATCAAAGCTAAATGAGGGTACGAACCAGTTCATGTTTGGTATTTTCAAAATAGTTTACTACAATTGACTTTAAATTTGAGTTTGGCATTGAACTTAATATATAGTACCCGCAGTCACAGTATTAAATTTGAATTTAAGATGAAACTTTAATTTAGCTAATTGCGGTCAAAGTGCTTATTGCTCACCGCAGTTGGTGCGGTATTATTAGCGAATGCTTATAAGGCTTCTATTGAAGCCAGGCACTACAGGGCAACTGTGTGGCTCTATCCCAGTCCCAGCGGAGCGAACTGAACCCGTCGCTTGCTATCAACAAAACAGGTAAGCCTTCAAATGCCGTAAATTCATCCTCTGCTGAACGTGATACGTTCCGTTGAAATAATCAGATCGGGTGCACTCATGTTTTGTGAAACACAACATGGATTGGTCTTCACCTTTTAAGCAACTGTAGCTCGTATTTTTTCTGATGTAATGTACACCACTTGCAAATCGAAGGACGGGGATCATTATTAAACCAAATTTTGTAGGCAACTCTGTCGTCTGCGACCTCAGTACCAGGGACATTTCACAATAAACGCACATACAGTATACCTAAAAAGTTATTTCCACAAAAAATAACACCATCAATACTGATAATTACTGACGAGAAAATTTTTAAATTCCAAGCGCAGATTTTGATCAGTTTACATTTCACTAAACATATTGAATTAAATTACAATACCTGTATTAACAATTTTATTATTATTGCAAAATGAGATGTGTGAAGCTAGATTCTTCCACGAAATAACTAAGAATACAAAGCAATAAAGAGGAATAAAAACATTAAACCAGTACAGGTGTAACCCTGTGTTTAGCAATCTTTGTCTCACTGTCAAGGAAACATTTTCGTAGAGTTTGACAGAGCAGTAAATGTGAGCGTCACGACAAATTTTTTTCACGTATCGTAGCTGTTAATATCCTCCGTAAATGTTTTATTACTCAAGTATTAAAGGTGCTGAGAGTTTATAATGTAGTAGTCGGCGTAACAATGCGCGTGGAATTCAAGTTTCTGCTACGGCGTACAGCTGGCTCAAAAAAGACAGGGTGTAGCGGATATTGGTTTCAAATAAGAGAAATGTCTTTAGTGATTTTTTAACACGAATTTTGGCTCATAGGTACAATGAAAAAGAGAAGCGAAAAACAGACATAAAAAATAAGATAGAAGTTAGAGAATTAAATTAGTTAAGTAAATGATAGAGAGAGGAAAACAGAGAGAAAACACGAAACAAATTTTACAAAACCCAAAAATTCAACAACTAAAACAACAAAGGGAAAATCAACAAAGAGAACAAACATCAACACAAACTGACAACCCCGACTAGAATTCAAAGAACCCAACAAAGAACACCAAGGCAACGAACAGTTTCCGATTGTTTTCCTCACTAATGCCTTAGCTCACAACCAACCGTACAATCAACTTTTATCAAAGCCCTTTCACATACGCAGGATCATTCACGATTTTCTACTGCAAAAAAAAAGTTCAAACATCAAATCCAAACATTTTCCAGCAATATTAGCACCACTCCTTACGATGAGACGTATTGTTCACACCTTAACACATGCGAAACACGTTAAAGCTTCAATAAGGACAATAGTTAGATATCTGGCTATTGTAATATTTGGAAGCCATAACTTGACACAGTCACTGCTGTATCACTGTCTCCCATCTGTCTGTCAATCAATCAATATTCAATACTTCGGGAGATACTGCAATTGAAGCGGTACTGCGTTTAATACAGATTTGGGTACTGCGGAAAAGGCATTTCAGAATACCTTCAAAATGAGTTGCATGTCTACGAAGAATATATGCCATCGTACCCTCGAAACATTGGGTATCGAAACATACATCCAGCACGTTGGGAAAACTTGCATTTTCAAAGATCAATATTGCAAGTTATTCACGTTATTTTCAATGGGAATTGAAAGAAAACTTCCCGGAAGAACTTCTCGTCTCCACATTTGGAACAAGATGAAGTTTTCAGAGCGACAGGGATCTCAGGGGTACACCGATTATCAAAAGATAAGGTCACAACGTATATCTCAATACACAAGGCATTGAATTCACCTAATTGTTGAGGAAGGTGAATTCATGCACAACATAGCGATCCACATTGATCGGTAAAATTATTGGCCCTGTCAAGAAAAAGATGCAGAGCAGAAAATAAATAATGGTTCAATTTGGTTCGTTCTGAAGTCTGAAAGAGAAACTCAACACATTCGGACAGAGTGTGTTTAGTTCTTTTCCCCATTCGATGCTCTTCAGTTGATCTAACTTTCTATCACTTGAAGGAAGGACAACAAAAAGAAAAACATTGACAATACGATCATATGACCCTTTCAATACCTTTATGGCGAAAAAAACACAAAAAAGAATCCACAAACCGAAAACAACATGCCTGACAAATTTGGTTTCAAATACCATACTATGGTATTTGAAACCAAAGCAACACAATGATACAGGAAACAGCCATGTTTGTAATTATGCAATTCTTGTTTGACACCATGATGAATGCCATGATGAAGATAACATTCGAGCGGTTTTCTCGATACCATCTGAGAGTTACTGAAGGTAGACAAAGAGTACAGTGCCCACTCGGTTAGATACAATAATATGGTAAAAATCCATGGTTACGTTGGAGGGTGACCACCTAAGTCACTTTCCTCCCTATTTGGACACGAACACGGTACTGTGGGATTAGGGAAGGCTTCTGGTGAAATTGGGAAGAATCGCTGTAGCTTCTGTGGGGAAGAGGCTGTATCCACTTCCTCGCACACACAGAATAACCACACGAACCGCAACATGTTAGGAACCTACTCACATTTGTGCAGTAGGATATCAGAGTCACATGGTCTGTGCCCAGTGATACCAAAATCGTCGATTTTAGGGCAAAAAGTTTGAAGCTGTTTTTAGAGAAAATTTGAGCACAAAAACCACTCAGCTTTCGGCAACCCGATAGCGATAGATTTTTACATCAAATTTCAGTTGAAACAATCCACAAAGAATGGTTCGTAAAACACACCGTGTCCTACTATCAGACACAACATGAACAAGGGCACAAATAGCACACCGGTGCACGATGTCTGGACGACACAACGTGGTGCGTTGTGGCTGTTGGGAAAGGTCATTAATACAGGGTGCGCCAGAGAAACTTACTTAATTGAAAATATTCCCGCGCGGTGAGTTGAGCGGGTAGAGGGGCGAGAGGGGGCGCATCTGGAGATGGAAGTTCCCAAGTTTGTTTCTCCCGCCAGTCAGTTGCCATCATGCTCTGGTCTAGAGAGCAGCGGGCCTTCGCAG